>JAODKM010000040.1:7147490-7171697 GCA_026780845.1 Petrocephalus sullivani | reverse complement strand
CAGAGAGATGTGCTGCTGTAATTGCTGCAAAAGGTGGACATACCAAATATTAAAATTAAAAGTGGATAAAAACAGTAGGTCCCACTTCATCTGAAATTTGTTGTGCGCAACCATCTGCATATTTCATGAACATTATGAAATGAAATCAGGAGGCAAAAAAGTCAGTATTTTCAGATCTGTCAGGTGTTCTAATAATTTTGCCCACCACTGTATGCATACATATATTTAATTAATAAAGCAATATTTTTGTTATAAATTTGCAATATTTTTACTGAACTCAGGAAGCGCCCCAGGACTTTCTGTCAGCTCTGTATGTGTTAATCCATTAGCAGTATCAGGCTGCACTTTGCTCAGGTTGTAAATCTTTTGCCTTCCTACGTTGGGACAATTGACACATCCAGAAAAAAAAAAATCAGTTAGATGACCAGAGCAACCGGGCTTAGTGGATATTAACAGTGAAATAGGAACAAGCCATGGTCATAAAACGGTATTAGAACTCATCGTCTTGGACAGACAGGACAAACAATCTTCCTGGGCAGTTTATTCTGCACTGGCTTTCTCACTACTGAAAGTAGATCAATTTGGTTACAAGGGCATTAACATTTGTTGGTCTGTTGAAGGATTAAGCAATTTAAGAGTAAGCTGGTAAGTGTCTCCCTCCCTTGCTCTTCCAAGCGAGAAAACACGCTTACCTGGTGTAGGTGGCAAACTACAGATCTTCTTGGAGAAGCTCATTCAGCAGAAAGATCTACGCTGGACATTCCTAGTTAATTACTCTCTGTTTGCAGGATTAAAAATATCGCACTATAATCACATGGTTAATGTTCTTTTAACTTGCATTTTAAAATTGCGTTTAACACATACACTTACAACAAAAAAATTAATCTTTATGGCGGGACGAAAAAGTCAAAATGTCAGCAAGATCAGTTATTCAGTAGAAGGTTACATTGTTTTATATTAACATCCAAAAAACTGATTACGACACTACATTGAAATTCAACCTGAATCAACTGAAATGCACAACGCATCTGACGCTTTGAATTAAATTTTACTTGTTTCTAAACTACTGATACCTTTCTCAAGAGAACCATTACACTTCACATGATTGATTCCCTGTCAGGTACCCTTAACAGTAACAGATATGTAGTGTCCCTTCATATTACGTGGCTTCCCTGTGCTACATGTTTCTTTTGTTTAACCACTTCTTACGGACAGAGCATGTTATTATTCAGTAGGCTTACCCCAGGGAATTCCCTGTCATGCTTTATGCAAAGTTTGACATAAAAGGCCACACGATAACAACTAACCCCTATGATCTTAGTATAACATTCCATACTACCTCTGCTTTATCATTTTGCCAAAAGAAGCTGCTATAAAATTGTTTTAATAGCCCCAGAAAAAAAGTTAAAAATTGAGATTAAAAATAGAAGTAGAGTAGAATGTTACCGGCCCAAATATTACACATATTATGTATGATTGAATGTGGAACACTCACTGAATGGAAGGGAGCTGGATCAAGCAGGCTCAATTTCAAACTACTGTATACCTGTGACACTTATTACAAGTCACACTCATGCTTTCTCAGCCTCACAAAAGGCCCTATGCACTTAAACTGATGGAAATTTTCACAAGAAAGGTTTGGGACAGACTCACCCTCGGCCCGCCTTTTTCAGTCTTCTTTATAGAAAAGCAGAAATGTGTTATGTAGTCGTATGACGAAACGGCTCCCTTAAGAAACCGTACTGTTGTTTCCATAATAACATACACTGCCTGGTCAAAAAAAAAATAAATCGCCGTTTGAATTTAAATCAGCAAATATTTAAAAGCCATGAGTGGATCATTATTACAGCTCAGCAAAATGATGCAGTGATAAAGTGAGGCGAGGCGAGTACCTGAATCAACTGAATGGCCAGGTTATACCATCAATGAACTTCTATTCTCAAATGGTACGAGCACACTCCAGGACAGGAATGCCCGGATTCACCGTGCTCGAATTGTGAAAGAGCGGTTTATGAGCATGAGGAATAATTTTCACACATGATTTGGCCACCACAGGGGTCTTGACCTTAACCCCATTAAAAGTCTCTGGGATGTGCTGAAGAAGACTATACAGAGTGGTCCAGCTCAAGATCTTGGTGAGAAATGAATGCAAATCTGGATGAAAATAAATACTGAGATGCTGCATAAGATGATGGAAACACAGCCATTACGAATGTGCACCATAATCACAGTCGAGGAAAATATTAAAGTGTGTAATTTATTTTTTTTTTGGCCAGGCAGTGTCTGACTTGTTAAGAAAATCAAGAAATATATCTGCTGCGAGAAGATGGTTTTGTGGTCTAATCACACTGACTGAACAATCTGAAGTTGGTACATGCTTTGACTTGATTTTAAATATAACACACGTACACAGTAGTTCCCGTTATACGCATGTGATACGCCCCATGACCTATTGCGGATGGCTGAAACTGCGGAAAATAGCGAACCATTTGCAGGTCCCATATATAATGTGATTTGCATGTACATATATATATATATATATATAGTAAAGTTAAATAGATAAATTGCACACAGTAAAGCACTACCAACATTAATTACAATAATCATACACTGCACATCACTATAGAACACTACAGTTGTGTACTCTCTGTCCCAGATGCAAGGGATGGTAGTGCAATGGGAAATGTCCGGTATTAAGGGAAGACGCAGCAATGAAAATCATGCTTTTTATACATTTTTATAACGCAGACACTGTGGAAATGCGGCAACAAATTCAACCAGCAGGAACGCTAGAGGCGGACTGGAAGAGAGTTCTTTGCAGAATCGTGGGCATGGAGACAAAGGGAGACGTACTGGGCGTGTCTGGGCTGGCGGATTTCAGCGTGTTAAAGCCTGTACTCACATGCTGCACAGTTTTAAAGCTCATGAGCCTTTGGTTTCTGGAATTTTCTAATTCTTTTCTGACCGCAGAGAACCGCCGATAAATGAAATTGCAGATATGGGGGTCCCACTGCTTACTGTGAGTAAGTAACTCAGTGGGTTTGCCCAGCAGAGCCATCAGCCACTCCTATGCCTGTCGTGACAGATCTGGGCCAGACTTACAGAATTGAGATGTATCCTCTCATGATCAGCATTGTATCATTGAAAAAAATGGACAAACATTACTGTCATGCCTTTTCACGTAACATCCATAACACAAGCACATGTCTAAACATTCAATAGTATTACTTTAATACTGATTTGAAACTGAATATTTTATGGTAGTATATTTAACCGTTTTCTTGCATTTATATAGAAATACATAATCCTCAAAATTTTTTCACACTGTTATGTTTCCTTTGTGCAAAGCATTTTGGGATACTGAAGTGATAGTGGAGTGGCGTGAGCCTTCATCGCCTCTGACTTGCTTCATGAAGGCATAATGGGCCACTCCCCCTTAGCCCTTACTGCTTTGAGACACACTTCAATATGGCGACAGGTTTTAGGAACGCACAAACAAAGGCGGAGTGTGTAGGGCCTGGTTTGAGATTGGGCCATCATGTGCCAAGCAGAGCGATATGACCATTGGGCCCTCAACCCTTAACTTGCCCAGGTATATGATCCTGGTTTCTCATGATCACTTCACGTTGGACAAAAGTGTCTGATACATAAATGCAATGCGTAACAGACAGGGCACAAAAACCATGGGGGTCTGGCTGAGGCAAAAGCAGAGTAGCTAATACTGAACTAACCAATACAAATTAACTTCTGCAACTGGAAACTTGCAGCCAGCCTGACAGACAGCATTACTAAGGATATTCCTCCCCCAGCCAGCCAGACTGGTTCCTCTCCTGATCCAGGGGGTTATTTAGTGCCACCTGGGTATCGTTACTGGTGGATGTTTTGCGAGGGCTAGAGGTTAATTGCCACAATCATGATATCTGGCATCCCTCCAGCTACACGCTGCTACAACCACATATATATCTAAATTCTCTTGTTGCTCATTTGTTGTCTGATGCCATTTATTTAAATATAATCTGAAGCCATTGAGATTGTTAAATGCATTCAAGTTAAACTGAGTTTTGAAAGTGTTAAGTTTTGAAAGCAATTTTGAACAATATATTATATTCTTGCGATAAGAGGTTTTAGAAAATGGATGGATTGGATATATTATATTGAACAGGACTCCCATTGCTGAATTTATCCACATTAAGGTAAACAGATGGAGCATTTTCAGAAGATAATTGTATTTTCCTTAGTCTATACATGGGAGTAATGGAAAGAAATCCTACAACAAAATATTGTTGTTAAACAAAACATATTTAACCTTAAACATAATAGACAATAGATATATGTTTTCTAGGGTGACCAGCTAAGCTACGTCAGGGTTTATGTACAAGCTATACTTAAACTGAAAGTTCCTGTGTGTGGCTAAATAGTTCAGTTCTTCTTGCGCTTTGCCTGGTTTTTCTTGATTAAAAGACTCATGTAGCTGTTACATATTAACATTAGTGACACATGCATGATTATAGGAGACTGGCCAATCAGTACAGAGCAAGAAAGTACATAAGTGAAATCCAGCTCCTTTTAATTGAAACGGTAATTTACAAATCTTGTTCTAGCTCAAAGTGTCCTACTGGACATGGTTTATCTGGTCACCCTAGGTTTTCCATCCACAGTTATCTGAGAATGATTTGTGTGTATCGGGTAGCATCCATCCATCCATTCGTCCGCGCTCCGCACTTTTATAAGTAAATTTGGTAACACTTTACTTGAGGGGCACAAGTAACTTGGCGACTCAGTTACTACTCAAGTACAAATCAGGAACAAACATAGTAACTGCACGAAATACATCAACTGTTATAACTGATTAGTGATGAACGAACATGGGATCAGTACGTAACTAGCAGTTACGTAAGAGTTTACTATTATATATTTGTACCCCTCAAGTAAACTGTAAATTTAAATTTAAATTTTTATTTTAAAAAGCTAAATAATTTCATAGACTAATGGATAGATTGACATGTACACTAAGTAATGCCCAATATATTAGTTTCATATATACTGCTGATTAAATGTTAACTTATTTTACGAATGAATGTGTTTCTTCAAAATATCTAAATATTTAGCCACTTTACTGAGCAGACATGAAATGCAGTCATACTTCTTGTGTCTTTAGAAAACATGGAACCTCTTTTATTAATATGAAACCATCATAAATACTGTACATATTAATATTTTGAACAAAAATCCAAACTGACTCATTTTGTAAATTATTTTATACATACTCCAGAACATGCAGCCAAACCATCTTATATTACATATTAAGACCAAATATAGTTTTAAGAAAAGATACTCTGCTTCATTTCTAATATAACTGACCTGGTAATCTGCTAGTTAAAAAGTTCCATTAGTGACAATTACATTACTTAGGCTGCTGCAGACAACTTGGAACCACCCCGGAAAAAGCATTACTTTCCCATTACCAGCTCAACAGCGCTTTATCAATCCAGCCTGGCAGTGTTCCTAAGCTGCCTATAAAACATCTGCAGAAACAACGCAATTATGAAAGCCATCTGGAACAATAACGGCAAGAGAATGGATATGATTAACACTAACGTAAACAGATGGTGTACCGTTGGATTGGTGTTCGACAAGCATATAATAGAAACAGCCTTAGGTCCAATTAAAAGTAGATCTCTCTCATCTCAAAGGCAGGACTTTCTGGTGAGGTAGAGGCTGTTAATTGAAGGTACGGCAACAGGGCCAGCTCATAGCTAGTTGAATATTAATTGTGATGGGAGAAGCAGACACACGAGAGGATGGCACGTCAGAAAAGAAACCGAGATGGCGTTGGCGATTTACAGTATAAAGCATTGTCTCATTCACCAGAACTCCCAGTGCTTAATATCTGTAAGCAAAATATTCAAAATGACTTACTTGCACTACCTGTCAGCAAATTATCTTTGACAAGTGTTTAGCTCACATCTACTTTATGAATGTAGAAATAAATTAAATGTTGTCAAAAGCATTAGTGTATGGCTTTTATGGAGGTGTCTATTCAATTCAGTCGCCCAACTCAAGTTGATTTGCAGTCAGGCTTTTATCACTAAGCAATGTCTTTATTGAACCATGGGTCACACTAAATTAATGAAACCTTGGGATGCTGGGCCCTCTGAGAATATGCATGGTATGCTTGTAGATCTTATTTAAGGTACGAATGCTAGTTTTTTTTATTCGTTTATCCTCAGTTTATACTTTAGAAATTGTAACTGGAAGGCATGTTTGCCTCATTTGGAATCAGTATCAACTCCCTGTTGTAATCAACATGGAATGGGAGAATTGCTGGATGGATGAGAATCTATTGAGTTCCCTGCCTTAGCAGGTTATCTTTTCTTCCTGAGAACATAATCAGAGAAATGTTGACGAGTGATTGCTTCCAGCAGGACCAGCTTCATCTAGCTATTTCAGACCGGCATCTGTTCGCCCAGAAACTACTTTTGTGCAGGAATCAACGTAAATTATTCCCCCTCTTGGTCGTGTCCTGCAGCCGTGCCCATCTATTGTAAGGTTGATCTAAGCACGGAATGCAGGCCAGGAAATGCATTTCTATAAAATGCGCCGTCACATGTGTTTGGCATAAACACAACGTAGTGATTTGGCTCTCAGCTGAGAGTGGCCTTGGCACAGCTCTGGCAAATTATATATTTTAAAATTGTTCATCACTTTAGGAAAGACGACATCACAGTCGCCTTTTTTTACGCACGTTGTCATTCATCCGTCTGCTTAATCTGAAGTTTTTCTACCTTCATTCTGACTGTAATTATACAAATATTGTTATTCCTGTCCACTTATCAATTCCAAACTAACTCCAAAGAACTTTATTTTGGGAGACCAGTATTATCCATCCATCCATCCATCCATCCACTTACGCTGAACAGGGTCACGGGAATCATCTATATCCTCTTTATTACATTATAATATAGTAAAATAAGAGGTGATGGCAAGAAATTAATGAACTGAAACAGACTGGTGCACCCAGTGGATGAAGAGTGGAGTATCATTATTTTTCACTCTAAGTATGTTAAGGACTTGGTTCATTGAGCACTAAATGTAGTTACATTTTACGAACCACAACATCATGACCCATAATTCAAGAAGCTACTCAGGCCCCACTTATAAAGATTTAATTGTTGTTGTTGATATGAAAGTATATATTATTGCTGAAGAATGTTTTATATAAACTTACATAGGAGATTACTACATATTATAGTTATATATTATATTTACTGATGCAACCAACACTGAAGTTATAGATGGAATTAAAAGAAATACTAAAACATGAGAAATATTTCCATTCATGTCAAAAATATTTAAATGTGGTTTATCTAATAAAAACACTATTTAAAACTGACGGAATTGCCCACCTTATTTAACTTTGGACTCAATTTGGCATGGTCTCAATTCCTATTCCAGTTTGGAGAGATCTTTAGGCATAGAACCTGAGTGCCCCAATACAACATAAAAACTAGTAGCTGTACTCACAGAATCATATTCAGTAAAGCTCCATATCAATTTCAGAGTTTATTGGGTCCAACAGGAATCCCCATCTCCATCTACCTGGGGAGAAAACTTTGGGAGAGTGGTTATCTCTGACAACCTCCAAGTGTAGCCATAGATTTGGATAGATTCTGTTAAAAACATCAGCAACAAATGAATCAGCTACTTACAATTTAACACACTTACAGAGCTGTATATTTTATAAAGCAATTCTAGTTATTTAAAAGTGCATAAACACTGTGTCTTTTCAGATTCAAATTCCTTACTAAATGCATCACTTGCTCCAATATTATTTTAGATTTATAATATGTAAACTAGGGGTCTCAGGGTTAATATAGCTTTGTCTTCTCATTTTAAACTTGCTAGGGTGATGCCAATTATAGAGAAATACTTTGGTGGTCTCAACCTCCCTGATAGATGAAGTAGACATGACATTTAAATCCAACACATATTTCATCACAGTTGGCAGATTGTTCATTAGAGGACCAGGAATAATTAAACAAGAAAACTAATTTAATTTATCATTTATTTCCCAAGATGAATACCTCTTTGCTGCCAGTGTTGATAGACTTCCTCAGTTTATTTATGTGACAGTCATTCCGAGTGCTTCCCTAGCCCTCAATGTAAAAAAAAGTATATAGATAGAAAACTCTGTCTTAAAAAGTGTCATTATCAATTTATCAACATTTCTGTATACTTACAGTGCCCTACATATTTTTCTGTAATACAAATTATAATCTAAGTGTAAACAGATTTTAGCAGTATTTTGGGGCGGAATGTACACTTGCCACATTTTATGTTAATCCTTGAACACCTTGGAAAATGTATTCATTACAGGTTAATCGCCTCTGCACTTTAAGACATATTCCACTGAGATAATGGGTTACTGCTTCCAAATTGTGTTAATTACAAAACTGAGTTGAGTTTGAAATAATTGATTAAAAGAAATATGGTGAGGGCCACAGAATGGTATCCAACTCCATTTCTAGTTTAGCCTAATGGGGAAAAAAATGCTTCTGTATTACCCGTCCATAAAATGAAATATGTCACCATGAGGAGCTCCGTCTCATTCCAGGAATGTCTTTAGAGAATAGAACGCAAGGCTGTGGTGTTACACCGGATCCCAGCTGACATCAATAATTAAGCAACTAATATACCACAGTGTCCCAGATCAAAAATGGCAACAAACTTGTCGATTTTAAGGAGCTGCTTGACAGATTTTATTATTTCAAAAATTGCCACTTAAACCCAAGAGACTGAGGTTGGCTTTTTAAAATATGGCATTATTAGCCAAAGGCAGTAACATCGCAGAGGACCAAAACACCAAGGAGATCAGAACTCTAACACTTATTGTCTGTATCTCTGCTCTTCAGCAAAAAAAGAAACATAATTATTATTGAGATTCCAACAAAATCAACATCTCTATAGCTCTTCACTCTATAGCTATAGTGAAGAGCTATGACTCAAGACAGAATATTTACTGCCTTTTGAGTCATGGTCATCATTGCTTCATTGTTTTTGTTCCAATATTCCAGAGTGACTAACTTATCTTATTGGTCTATCCCTGAATGCTTACCACCAATAGAAAGTTGGATGAATGGGTGGAGTCTAGCACATGCATCCAATCCAATGTCCTCCCAGCCCACAACATTTTCATTCAATGGGCTGCAGACTTCAACACATTTGGAAAACAGAAGTATTTACATGCATCCCTGTAGAGACCCAGTTGACTGTTGCTGAAGAGGGCTAAGACCAGTCTTCTGGTTTATCTCTTGCCACAGAGGGCTAAAACAATAATTCTATAGCTACTACAACACACATCCTGGTTTCACCACTATAGTACTGGGAAATCAGTTAAATGGTCATTTATATACTAAAAACTGCTGAATTCATGTTTTATAATACATTACTCTGGTTAAAATGTAACTTAATTCATATTTTCAGCTAGGACATGCATTTCTTGAAGAGCAATTTGAAATACGAACAAACAAGATGATTTCGGAATAGCGTGTAAATTATACTTATTATAATTATAATTATTATTATAATTATTACTTACACTTATATACTTATGTTTTTCTGGTTCACATTTCCTGTTGTGCCAAAGCAAAAAAAAAGTAATTTGGTGTCTGTGACAGCAATACGTCAGGTTAATTAGGCCACTACAGTTGCCTTTTCGTGCATGAAGTACTCACCAATTGTTTCAACAGTGACTCAGCCTCATGGTAATTATTGATGTTGTCTTTTTCCAAATCGCAGACTTCATTATCAAATCTGTCACAAGCAGAATGAGAAATGTGGTTACACTCAGAAGTATGCTAGCAGCATAAAAATGAAACATAAATAATTATAATGCGGGGAGATGCGTGTCTATGGCCTGTGCTGGACACTATTCATGTTCGAAACTCTTATTCTCTACTGGCAGTTTTTCCACTTCATAAATATGTGGACCATATTCTTCGTGAATATACAGGAGTCATAACTGTGTGAATGAAGTTGTTATGTTTCATTTTTGTGCTCTTGAGTGAGGTTAGTGAGTGTACCATTGTCTGTTTTATGCTTTCTGCTTCTGTGCTTAAGTGACTGAAATATACCCATATGTTATATGGGTATATATATATATGCTTTCTGCTTCTGTGCTTAAGTGACTGAAATATACCCATATGTTATATGGGTGTATATATATATATATATATATGTGTGTATATATATGTGTGTATATATATGTGTGTATATATATATATATACACACCCATATGATATATACCCACGTCATGGCAAAAAAATAAAGTCTCAGTGTCATTTTACGTTGTATTAGGCAGGGCAGTTGAAAAAATATACATATGAATTATTATAAAAAGGCATCTTAGAGATCCAACAGAATGTGAATTATCAAAAATGTGACAAACTCACTCAGAGCCAGCTCTCTGGTGCGTTCTGAATTTCCCGGAGCCCAAGTTACAGGTTTCCCAGCAACCATGCTATTCTTAAGATCAGACATCGTGCGGCTCTGTCCATTTCAGATTTGGTAATGATCGTTAACTATGACAACAGCTTGTTATTCCGACATTCTCGAACGAAAGCATTTTGGACATACTATTTGAAATCAGCGTGTGTCCTTATATCTACCATTGGCTTCCTCGCACACCAATCATTCAATGGTCACTTACATTTTCAACGAAACTGCAGTTTAGCTGCCGTTATAGTAGCTAACAGCCTCCAGCAATGCTTTTAACTTGCGACGTTCATGTTGTTCAAATTTCCTTTCCAGACAGCTTCCTGTATTTTCCATAAGTTTCTTTGAAAGTTATTTTTTCTCTCTAGTTCTTACTTTTCTAAGAGTTTTTTGTTTTTTTTTTCTCTCTCTCATCACTAATTCTCCTTGGAGATCTATATTCTTGTCTTTTATCCATTTGGGAAAGCAGCGTGGTTTACACTGGTGCTTATTATCTTTTTGCTATTTGTCTTATTCTCTTTTGTCTGTAGGCATTGTCTTTGATTAGTCAGCCTAATTTAGAAGTGAATCTACAGCATGCCAGATCGATGTACAATTTATTTTATATTTCTTTGTCTTTTATTTTTAATAGATATCTTTCTGACTTAAATCACACTCTTGATCTGCACAAATGTGTTTGATCCATAAGGTTAATGCAGATCATTCTGATTTAGTAGATAAGTATTATATTATATGATTAATCTTTAAAATTAGTTAACTGTTTTATAGCTTCTAAGCTCACTTAATATGCCTTAATCAGATTAATCATACTAATTGGGGTTAGCATTCAGAGTATTACACAGAGAAAGCAGTGTTTTGGGCTGCTGGAAAAACACT
Organism: Petrocephalus sullivani; assembly: GCA_026780845.1. NCBI lineage: Eukaryota > Metazoa > Chordata > Actinopteri > Osteoglossiformes > Mormyridae > Petrocephalus > Petrocephalus sullivani. Next base: position 7,160,326 of record JAODKM010000040.1, on the reverse strand, counting down.
TTAATGCTTTATATATCACACATGCATTATCCAATAACTTCTGAGGAGAAGAAAGCGAGTGAAAATGACACATTGTAACTGAGCAACACAGCGAATTCCCTTGTTAATCAATGTCTCATTATATGTTTTATTCCATTTTCAATTAAGGAGGTGTTTGAAACCCAGTGCTGTTTTCTTTACACAGCCAGGGGTGACACAGCCGGTGATATGTAGGGGGAGCGTACCTTATAACATACCATGTCAGACTGAGAAGAATGCAAACTATGTGACAAGAACGGGAGCCAGAGATGCTGAGCTACCGGAATGGTGACATTACTGCCTTCAGAAAAGCCTGTGTTGCTATTTTAACCCCTTCTCCTGCAGCAACACAGCTAATGGTGTCACTAGATTGACTGCTGTCAGATTGTTTGGCTGGTTCTTGTTTATTTGGCTGGCATGTGTTCACGTGCCTTGTCCATCATCAAACTGAGCTGTGGCTGATATTTGACATGGCCTTCTTGTTTTTGTTATCCAGGAAGAAACTAGCACATATGTGCAGGTCACATGATAATTATGAGTCTAAATTAATTATGAGTCTAAGTATCATCATCCTGCATGCAGTTCAACAAGCGTTTTCGTATCCTTTCGTAACCAGCTAATGATGTCATGATGGGGACCACTGAAGTCCCCCAACATAGATAAATACTTATTTTTATCTTCTTTGGAAGCCTTCCATTTTAAGTAACAGAGAACATGCCCACAACAAGTTCAGAATATTTCAGGTTTCAGTTGCTGCATGCAAATTTGTTCGAAAATGCAACAGAATGTTTTTTTTTTAGCTATTTAAATCCTCTGTGGAATCTCTTTTACATGACAGTGGGAGAACATTCCAGGTAAACCAGAAACATAAGCCATCTGTTACGTTTTTGTTTGGGGAAAAACATCTTCAATAAGTAAAAGCTTCTGTTTATGTTTTGAGGCGACCAAACGACAACCTTGGGGGAATCTTCCTCAGGAAGACGGGCCTGCTTTACTGTTAGCTGGGAGTTGCTTTTAAGTGTATATTAACAGCCCAGATCTGGTTTAACGACATGCTACTCTGGGATTGATTTTACACAGTTTCCCGCTGTGTGAGTGCACCCACACTGTGGCAATAACTATGCCCCCCATTTAGTCTGAACCGCTATGCTGCAGCACTAGATGTACTGTGGCTGTATCAGTATTAGTGTGATTAATGTATGAGCTCAGTGGCAGCTCTGTCTGTCATGCTAGTGATTAATTTCTGCTTGGGAAGGTACAGCATGTGTGGGACCTGTGCTGAATGGGCGGAATAGATTTTTAGCTCTTATTCTCTGCCTCTTTTAAAACCATGCTGAGTACAAATGTAATGTTTACATCCAGTCTTGTATTTTATCCCCTTCCTGAACAACTGGCCACATTTAGAAACAAGATAGCAACTATAATGACAGTTAATATTGCTTTTCCAGAAGATGTCTTATAACCAGTGCAACGAAATATGATTAATGATCTACTTATAGTATGTATATTAAATTTGATATAAAATGCCCAATGCATATTAATTACGCAGAAGCTATTTTTATGGTAAAACATGCAAATGGTGAATGGCCTTATGTAGAAATAAAAGGAAAATCTCATTGTTTTACCATTTACCAGCTATTACAGTACATACAGCACATACAGTACATCATCATTACTACAGAGCAAAGGAAAGAAACAAATCCCATAAAAGAGATTAAGATGAGTCAGCATTGCAATTAGACATTACTATTTTTATTTAACGCAGTTTGTGCAAAACATAGTCAGTGGCCTGTGGGAGAATATAGCGTAATGAGGAGGAGTGATGCCGTCCATTATTCCTAGCAGTCTATTACTTTTTTTCCGAGGTGAAGACTAGGGGAAGTGTTGCACTTGGGTTCTTTATTCTACATCCATTTGCAGATCTTAAAAGCTCTGCCTAGCTGCGAGACATGGTGAGATCCAGTGTTGGGACAGTAGTTATCTACTTGATGAGTTCTTTCTTATCTTACTGGTATAAAGCAGCAGGTATTAGAGAGTTCATAAGTTAGCCTGACCTGAGGTTCTATGGCCGATTCAAACAGGTTTTTTATTGCCCTCTGATTTATGATTGGCATACAGACACGCTCACCGTTTATATATTAATAATAATAATAATAATAATAATAATTGATAAACATGTTCTTTGACTGACCACCAACTGGAGCCTGTGAGCTCAGTCCATTAAAATAGATATTCATAATGAAGGCTGCCCAAAACATTATGTACAAAGTAATTGATGGTGCAATAAACCCTTGATTTATATTTCTCCTGAGTGACTATTAAGTTTTAAGGCTTCTTGTTTAAGTAAAAATAATAGGGCTGCCAAACACATTGCAATCACAGTTTGACCCATGAGCAATTTTAACTGCTGAGTAAACGAGCAGTTGTAGTAATATCTCATGTTAGGACTACACATTTTTGCCATTCTTCACTTCATTTATAATGTGACGCATATATATATATATATGAAATGCTTCAGAAACTATATTCAGAACTGTGAAACTTTTAAGACAGGAAGACTGTGCACAGCGGGGCTTCTGATGTAAACCCTGTGAGCTGAAAGATGCCCCGATGAGCATTTTAATACCCAGGAGTGTTCATGTGAAAACATCAAGCTGTTTTCACACTGAACACTACAGTGTATTATCATATCACTGCTCCTTTATTTAATGATAAACACACCGCTTCTTTTCATTCTTATTATTTTTAATTAAAGACCCGCCCACCGTGGTCTAGTTCTTAGAAAATCAGCTGAGATCCACATCAAAAAATGGGTCACTTTAAGAAGGTATAGTGGTTGTTATTTTTCAGGATCCTGCTTTTGTGTGGAACTTAAAAGCAGCAGGCTGGCGCTGAGGCTCACGGTTCTCTGCGTCGCGGCAGAGCTTGTGTGTTTCCTCAGGCTATTCCAATTTCCTTCTATATTCCAAAAAAATACGAAATAATATTAGCAGTTCCTTAAAAATGGATGTATGGGTGGAAGTTAAAAAGAACGTTGTAGAGGATATTATTAATGCTCGAAATTGATGACGGTACTTTCCTTTAGGACTGCATAACACAATGGTCCTGATGTCGTGTGCATTTCCCAAAAGCATTGTCATGCTAAAATATTTTTTTATGGCATTTTTATGGAGTTCAGTTTTTTTCCAGCTGGGGATGTTTTTTTATGAATTCATATGAGATTATGTAATGAAGAACCCAAAAAATTGTATGAGATTTCTTTTGCCTGTATCTCTGGCATAATTATCATGTTCTTTTGTGACACTTAATCAGACCTTTCCTTTAGGACTGCAGGAACATGGGCTCCTGGAAACTGAAAGCAGTAGTTTATTTTGTATTGTTGAAATTGCAATTATACACGTCATAAAATATTTAAAGCTTTGATTAATACTGGTTCTTGCAGCCATAACATTCATGGTAGTATTCAGCATCAACAACTAGTACAGTGGTTTCTAATCACATGTAACGGAACTAAACTATTTCTTCAAAGATGCAAATGAAGAAGTCCAAACGAAAACTAACGTTGGCATATAAAATTCGAAACCTTCAGTTTCTTACTGAGACAGAAAAGTATCCACTCCAGACTACAATTGATCACACGGCACTCCACATTACTGCAGACACCGCAGGCCATGGGCCTTTTCTAAAACAATTGTTTCTATCACTCCCAATGCTTTTTAAAAGCCTGGATTGCTGCGTTTTACTAACGTGCGATGCCTGGCACTCAGGGGCTGAGACGCCACACCAGCAGAGAGCACTTTGTGCTTCTTTTCCCTCATGGTTTTGAAATGTCTTTGGTAAAATAGTTCCATAGGTCACAGCTAAGACTGATTGCTGTAATGAGCCTGGGGGATAAAATGACCTGATCCTGCTGGATGCCTGCCAAACGCTTCCATCTAAATAAACTTCAGCTGATGATCAACCTGATGATGTACCTCTGTTTGTCCACTTTGATAATGCAGTAAGGGCATCAGTCAGTACTCAATGTACTGTATATAAATCATATCAATCAAACCAATATACTGTAAAGTTCTCTTATAGTAAGCTTAATACTAATACCTTCCTACTGATATACATTTCATTTCCAGATAAAAATACATATACAATACCAATATAGTTTCTGCAGTAGGGATTTTCTAGTATAAGTCATTACATTTTAATGTGATATGTAGGTGCACAGTTTTAAAGAATTGATAGACTGGTTGATATTTTGTGTAAGTGCCAGGTGGAAGATCACCATCTTTGTCCCATATGTGCAGGGCAAAGAATTTCTGCCCGAATTTTTATATTCCAAAGAGCTGCCGTGACCTACATTATGGGACGTCAGTGTCAACTGTCATCTCAATTACTGCCACACACAAAGGGAAATGTGCAGTGTCTTTGAGTGAAGGCCATGGGAATCGGTTGAAAGCGCGTGCATGCCTCTGTTGGAGGGCACAGCAACATGCATCTTGATTTTAACTGAAGGAATGATGCAGGTGATTCTTCTGTATGTTTATGCATATTTCTACAGCACACAAAGTCAACAAAACTCCTGTAGAGGATATTAATATAAAAAAAGAAAAGTTAATGGTGTTTCAATATATTATAAATAAGTTTGCCCTTGAGATGTGCAATTTTACAGACAAATGTAATACTAAAATTAATGTTTTTATTAGCAGTCTCGATTTTCTCTTTTTTTTTTTTTTTCTTTTACTATTTTTACTATAATACCTAGGCTGGTTGAAGACTGAATATAGTGAGAGCATTCCTCATCACAGGTCTCGGACACAGTACAACATTTCCAAAAGTTTCAAAAAGATATATAAAGACATTTCGAGCAGGAAAGAATTGTTAAAAATTAAATACATATCAAATGTAATTCATAGTGTGGTCAAATCAAACTCATATTACTGAACCACATCTGCCAAGCTGTGGCTTATTAAAGAACTGAAGGGTACATTCCATCCATTAATCTTCCAACTGCTGGTACAGTACAGAGTCATGGGAGTCAAGATCCCAGCAAGCATGAGGGCATAAGGTAGGGGAACATCCTGGATGGGATGTCCGTGATCTTTACAGTATGCCATTTAACATTTATATGACAATTATATGAAAACGTGGAACAAGAATATTTGGTGACACTTCACATTAATGGCACCTTAACAGGAGTATTTTCTATGCATGCCTTATCAATATGAATCTATGAGCACATTAATAACACATTACGATGCATTCATAAAGAATTATAAATACGGATACAAATATTTGTATAAAAGCATAGCACATTATAGCCATTCTTATTATGCATTTTGAATGTTTTATGAAGCTCTCATCTATAATGCACTATAGATACCTTCATAATGCAGTACAAAGCATCCTTAATTCTTATACCAACTTTTATAATGAATTATGAAGGTATCCACAGTGCATTATAGATGAGAGCTTGGTAACACTTTACTTAAGGCCAGTATCCATAAAGCATTATAAACTCATTCATAAGCACTTATAAGGTATTCATAAAGCCTTATAATGATTGACATTAGACTACATAATCATTTATACATAGTCATGACTGTACACATAAAGCGTTATAATGTTATTTTATAAGCATTTACAGCTTAAAGTGTCACAAGGCATTATAAAGCTTCTTTTGCCTCTTTATAATGCGATATTGACATCAAAAGAAGCTTTATAATGCCTTTGTCAGAATAATGTCAGAGTTCAAAAGAGGGCAAATTGTTGATACACATTTGCAAGTACTGTATTTGTGATGTATCGACTGCCATGGTATCTTGGGTACTGTCGGTGTCCCGCCATGACGAACGTACCACATCCAAGAGGATGCAAGAGGTCGCTGTCTGAAAGGGATGTCTGGGTACTAACGAGGACTGTAAAAAAACATAAAACTCACTGCAGAATTAAATGCACACCTCGACTCTAAAACTCTTTGTTGGGAGCTCCTCAGGGTCAATATTTATGGTCGGGCTGAATTCACCCAGTTGTTTAAACATTGTACCCGGAAGGTGGTGCTGAGTATAAGGATGATAATGCACCAATACACACAGAAAGGCTGGTGACAGAGTGGTTTAATAAACATGAAAGTGAAATCAAACGTCTCCCATGGCCGGCAGAGTCACCAGAACAGCTGAATATCGTTGAGCCACGCGGGGGTGTTTTATAGGATCGAGTGAGGAAACAGTTGCCTCTACCAGCATCTCGCAGTGACCTGACCAATATTCTGCCAGAGGAATGGCTCAAAATCCCTCTGGCCACTCTGGAGGACTTGTATCTGTCATTCCCAAGATGGCCTGACACCGTATCTTCTGCAAAAGGAGCCCCTACACCATACTAATAAAATATTGTGGTCTAAAACTAGGTGTTTCAATGTCGTTGTCCAACCCCTGTATAATACATTACAGATGTCAGCTTCAGATGAAGTATTACAACCTTAACATCCTAACATACATTAACTGCTTTAACAAAAATATATTACAGCTATCATATATTGTTCATTGAAAGCATTATGAATGCACAGGTTCTTCATTTAAAGTACTGTATGTCCTGGTAAACATGTTGCTTAATTTTGTATGCATGTATTATAAATGCATTATGAAGGTGCACTGAATGTTCCACGAATGCATAATGAATGCATTATGAAGGTGCAGTTAATGTAAAGTGTCATAAAATAATTTACAGCACTGCTAAGTCGGATGATTCCAAATGAATCTGAATTGCTGATTGCACCAAAAACCTTTCCTCCCTGTAAGACAGAGGCCAAAATCACCTGACTACAGAATCAAGAGCTGGAGCTGCAACCGGCATATAGTCAAAGTATCGATTACCAATGTCACCATAATTATAGAATTGATTGCCGTTCAAGAGTGAACTTGCTAAAAGCAAGATTGAATTCTGTCCTTAGCTTTAGTATCGATCTTTTAATATTCAAAGACTCAAACTGAGGTCCACTTTCATCTTTAAAGGTAACAGTCGGGCCATTCAGCTTTTTAACTGAAAGATAATTGAGTGGATTATGGTGAAAGTGTACAGGTTTCGCTTAACTACTGAAATTTCCCCTTCATTATTTCACTTATATTTAAATGCTGATCGATTGTGACCAACAGCTCCCACGTTTTGAGAAAAGGGTAACATTAGCAAGTAATTGAGGACCCCCCCCCCACACACACACACACACTTTCTCATTATAATGAGTTTTTAAGGTACTGCCTTAAAATGCATTCTAAAATGAGCTTAAAAAAGTGATCTTGAGGAAAAATAATTGCGTATTCTCACAGTCAATAATAATTTTAAGGTTCATTAAAACGTATTTAATGGCGGCCCACAGTACATTGCAAATAAGTACTAATTATCATGCGTGGAGTTTGCAGCGTTGAATCTGTGTGAGGGAACCGGTGTTGAACGGTGAAATCCTGCCGATGAAGAAGATCTAAGGTGAAAGTTCTGGCAAGGGTAGCTCAGGAGCAGGTACATGTATAGCGAGAGGTCAGGAAGCAATCCAAATACCAGAACCCGAAAGGTGAGATGAGAGGCGAAGAGTAGGAAGACATAACCGATAAAAATATCGGTTAAAATATTGCCTAGGGATCGAGGCTTGCTAGCAACAATAACTATTAACTGGTTATAACTATCGATTCAATTAACTGGGAACACTTCTGGATTTGGTTCAATGCAAAGGATGTCCCAGAGGAGAACCCAGAAGGAATGACAGCAAGCCAGGCTTGGGCCCTCAGAGGCCGCTGCCTTGGAGTGATTTTATTACCGTTGAATTATGGTTCTTGTGGCGCACACATTCAGATGTTCACCACCATCAGTTAAGGAACGACGCAGCAGTGCCAGCGACCACACGTTGTCCCTGGTTCGCAGGCTTTGATCCCAGTCACTCACATACTCTTGACCTTACAGACCATGCTCTCCCAGGTGTGCCATAAATTGTTCAGGATCCATCAAAGGAATAGTTAATCTTCTTGCCTGGCCTTGTGAAAACCCTGGCTTAAACAAAGCCAAAGAGTCACAACAAAGGAGAATCTAAGGATGCATTTTCCTCATAATGGACATAAAATTATAAACTTTCATTTCATGCAGAGACATAAACATATATACATATGCATTCAATACCTGAATGTTATTCCGAAACAAATCATGTTCCACAGTTTACAGACATATCCCTATGAATTCATAGGTGACAGTTTACTCATTTTCTTGTCGAGTTTGGATGCTATGTATTCTTCAGAATGCCAGGGTTATTTTGAAAGAGGATAGGACAGCATACATCATGCACAAAAAAAATATTAGCGACGTCGTTCTGACTGTACATCCCTTACGGTAAATTCTATGCAAATTATTTCCTCATGGGAGAGGGGGGTGGATTTCACTGCACGCCCACTTCAATAGTTGGAAATGTACAAGGTTACATTCTGATCTTTGTCAGAAAAAGGACCTTTGGAAAGACACACCCTCAAGGTGAGGCTATGTGCTAGTAAGCAAGACTGCATGCTGTTTGATAAAACACTCCTTCAAAACACCACCCTCCACATTGGCTGAAACTTTCTGGGCATCATCTTTATGCACTGGCTATTAAGGCCTGTTTGTTCCAGCTCCATGGTTCCATCCACTTCCAACACTTCCAGCATTCTCCAGCATTTCATGTTCAGGGCTATCTATAAGGAATCACTCCTCCTCTCCCACTGCCACTATGCTGCCAGTGGAAGACATCTCCAAAGACTGATTAAACCCACGTGGAATGTAAATGTTACTAACCAAGTCTCAGGCTATCATGAACTAGTCAGCAAAAACCAATACTTCCATTACCTAGTTTCATTTCAATAGTCTTTCATAGCATTCTTCAACATCCATCCATATTCTGTACCTGCTTATCCAGGGTCACTGGGAACCCAGAGTCTATGGGCACCAGACAATAACACTTCACAGGGTACACTCACTCACATGCACACCTACAGGCAATCTCGCAACTCCAGTTCATCTGAGTATGTTTCTAAACATTTGGGGGGGGGGCACCAGAATAGCTGGAAGGAACCCCACCATGACACAGAGAGAGCATACAAATTACAGACCCATGAAGCCTGGGCAGAGTCTCGAACCCTGGTGGTGCTAACCTCTGCACCACCCCCTGCTTTAACAAACCAGCTGTTAGTACCATTATATTATTTAGGAGTCATTCCTATTGCTCTTGCATTACGTTGTGTAAATAAAATCAATTTTACTACTACTGTGTGCTGATAAACAGAAGCTCGACAAGTCGCTCATGAATCTCATGAATTCCAAGGTCCTTCAAATGAGCCAAACGGTAACTTCCTTCAATTGCTATAAATAATTATAATTTACCGAGAAATCCTCTGTGTTGTTCTCATGCTTATAAGGCGGAATCCCTTAGCTTGTTGTCAAATACGCCAAAAAGAAGCCACATCTGACATTCACATTAACCTTTATCCACTGTAATACCGAAAGAAATGTGAATGTGTAATATTAAGTATTGCTTGTTCTTTTCATTAATTACGACAGTAAAAGCCATTTCTTTTCCATGATGATTTTAATGTAATGTTGCCACATCAAAGAACAAAAACAGAGGTTTCTTGGGTTGCAGTTGAATTTATGAATCCCTGGGTGATTATCATACACAATCATGCAAACTAATTAAATAGCAGCTGGACCACTTTAAAAACCGGGAGACTTAACTGACCTCATTAGTGTAAGCATATGGTGGCAGTGACCTGTCGACCAGTTCAGTCATCCAAATTAAAAAATATGTATCAAATGTGACCTCCTTCTGTTAGGTTTTATATTATTTGGACTCTCGATTTTTTATTATTATTTTCTAGCATCATTTTCGTCATTGGAGAAATGTGTAGATTCACCTTCATTTGTTCATTTTTTTCTAAAATAAAGGGACATGTAAATGTCATTTATGAGCTTAAAGGTAGATGATTTATCTCTAAGTGGTGAATACTATCAGTTTTCTGATCTCAAATACAAAAGTAAAGAATGGTTATTATTTATTAGCAATTATTGTTCTTTCACTGCCTTATTGCAGATCCCTGGAATAACTGAGGGTTAAGGACCTTGCTCAGGGGCCCAGTGGTGAAACTACACTCCCAACCCACGGATTTGAACATGCAACCTTCTGATCACAGACACAAGATCTTAACCCACCGAGATACACAGTGCCCCCACCACCGGCGCTGCGATCTTTGTTCAAAAAAGAAGACATTCCAAAGTCTAGGCTGACATGACAAATTACTTGATCAATATCAACAGAGTATTATTAATATGTAATAGCCCATCAGTTATCAAGGAGAGGGTCACAGCAGGGCCTAGAGCTTAGGCCACACAGTCTACAGCACAAACACACTGTAGGCAGTTTAGAAATGGTGCGTCACCTAACTGCATGTCTTTGGACTGTGGGAGTAAAACGAATACCCAGAGAAGACCTGCCCAACACAGTGAAAACAGGCGTAAACGAGACAGTGCTACCTGCAGCTCCATTTTGAAGCCACTGTGCATAATAATACATGTACTGTATAATTGGGACTTTGGTTGGGCCAAAGGACTCAAGACAGGTGTGTAACAAACATCTTGAGATAAAACCGGAAACTATGTTGACTCTTAGCACCATAGAATGCTAATGAAACAGAGACACCATCTAACTTCATACAGAATGTTTACCTAAATCAGATTTCCTACCCAAAAGATCTCCTTTCGAAACATGAAACTTGTGATGACTCCATGTACCCTTCTTCAGATCCCTTACCTACTTTTCTTCCTGGTTGTTAATAACGTGCTAACCGAAATTCATAACCAAAAAGGGTATTCATATTTCACAGGCTGCAGAAGTCACCCTGGATTGGTTCTGCTAAAGTGTAAATTAGCTGCAGTTCCAACGTAATACCTGACACATATCAAAAGAAGCGAGGCTGTACTGGAAAGATTATATTCAGCATTAAAACCGGGATACTGGATTCCTGTACATTCAGTGCACTCAGGTTCACATCTTACCGTGAAGGTTTGACAAATAATAACACACACACACACACACACACACACACAGATCTAAAGGGCTGAAACAAATAAACAGTATAAGGCATAAGAATCACCATTCAGCTGTCTGTGAAAAAATGCAGGCGTGTATAACAAAGGATGTTCAACAAACCGCAAATTCCTGAATGAATGAATATTACTGTTTTTTTGTTGGGATTTACAAAGCTTCCTTTTTGTCCCAGAATACAGGACTATATTCATCTTTTATATTTGCATATAATCAGATTTGTGCAAGGTCTCATGTGCAAAACCATAAAGAACCGAAAACTATTTTTAAACTACAGGAAAAATGCAAAATTGGATGAATAGCATTCTCATCTCATCTCATCCCTTTGCTGCTTCTCCTGGTGAGGGTCACGGTTCAGTAACATTCGGAATTGTAAAAAAAGAAAATCAACAATACTGTTAGTCACATTTTTACAAACGAGTTAAAAAGCCCCTAAAGATCTCATTACAGCATGAATCTCATCCCACGTAAGAGCGTTGGAATGGAAAACATCTAATTTGTAACTGAGTTCTCTCTATGCACCCCTCTATAAAAGAAACTGTAACAGAGACCCAGTGTTTCACCCTATGAAAGACATTCTGTTATAAAGCGAAAGGCTGGTAACCACCTCAAATAGACAATGTTGTTTCTGTGCTGAAGGAAGTGGTCCACTTAACATAAATCCTTGTAGACCAAGGTGCTGTACAACATGTCCAGCTCAAAATGAATTCCATGTAAATATGTGTGAAACAGTGACACACTTAAATGAAACCAGTAAAAAGGACTTCCGTTGAAGTTTAATGTCGTTTATCTCCAGATATAGATATTTGACTTTGGGCAAAATGCCTAACCAATGTTATACTTTTACAATTTCTTGTCATTTCTTGGGAATTTCCGTTCCTTTAAACCAAACGCTTTGTCATAGGAATCGTAGCCTTTGATGAAAAAAGAACCGGCGTGTGACGAAAAACACTGCGGCGTGTGACGAAAAACAGGAAATTATGGGTGGCTTTTCGTTCCTATGGGAATCCAGTAAAAAAAAGGAAGAAGTAAAACTGCGTTGCTAACTGGGTGAAAAGATATTCCCCTTGAAGTAAAATTTGACTATTTCTGAAGTTTGTTTTGATTTCAGATTTTTCACTGCATGGGGGGAGGGTTTTTTTACCCCAAACTGAATGGGAAATGAACCAGTAGTGATGCTGTCCTTGGCTGACGCCATCCACAGGTAATCTGGCTGTTTTAGCTCTTTGCAGGATCCCCTAATCGATCCCACCAAGCTACCAACGAAAAGACACTTGTACGCCAAGAAGAGGTCATCCCATCATAATGTAAAGTGTGCAAACAGAGCTCCGTCTTCACTGAAGAAATCTCCATCATCCTCTGTCCTAATAAGGATGTGCCTATGTGTCCAGCGTCTATGTACTCCAGCAAGTATATACTGTAAAATTTCCAACTGTGTCCCTATCGAATCTGGCCTCCTAATCATCCCCTATATCTAACTGGTGAATTCTCTCCTGCCCCTTCACCACCTTAGCTACTGTGTGATCAAAGTACAGGTGCAGAATGGCTGCCGTTGCATCACCCAGGTGGGGGCTACACAGAGCTGGTGGCACCCCATGGCTTCTGTAAAGCGCTTTGGGTGTCTTCAAAACTATATAAACGTAACCAGAGGTGTCAATTTCAGGTCCAGAAAGTAAAAATCCAGACCAGGATTTTGTTTCAACCAACTAGTTGAGCACTC
>JAODKM010000040.1:7132097-7147390 GCA_026780845.1 Petrocephalus sullivani | reverse complement strand
CAGACCAGGATTTTGTTTCAACCAACTAGTTGAGCACTCTGTGACTGTGACTCTTTATGCTCAACTGATTGGCTGAACGTAACATCCATTCGTTCATTCATTCATTCATAATGCTATAAATCTTCATGTGTTTTATAGCATTATGAAGTCTGGTTAGCAATTAAAGCTGTAAGAAAACTCACTGAATAAAGTGGTAAAATACAGCAGTACAAAGTAGTCCGAGTGCTTCGACCTTTCTGTGGATTGCACCCAGGAGTTAATGGGGAGGATGTGCTATTCTTCTGTTCCTGTTTGTCTTATTCCTGGGGAATTGATTATACGGCTGTGCAATCACCCCCCTCAGCGGGACCCTGCATCCCCCTCCATCAAATTTACGACTAAGGAGGTCAGACCCCGTCGTGCGTCACTGTCATCTAAATTTTTAAAATGTAAATGTAAATTTTTTAATTGTTTTGAAATTACTTTTAAATATGCATAAGCATCTGCATGCCATGGAAACTGATCTTGTTATTTAAAATTTAGTTTTACTCATTTGTAATTTGATTGGTCTAAACGCCAGTCAACAGAAAGATGTGCATGTATTTATAATGTAGTTGGCAAGCAAATAATGAATGTTAAATGTGTTACAATTAATCTAAAATCTTTTCTTTCTTGGGTTAAAAAGCACAAAATAAAATTTAGTGGCAAATGGGCTGTAAAATGAAAACTAGATGACACCAGTAGGTCATCTCAAAGTCTTGAGATTTTATTCAGTCCATTGGTTGACTAGCAAAAATGACCACACTTGATGAAATTCCATCCATCCATCCCTCCATCTGCCAACCACCTATCAGTTCCTTCCAGTGTGTTGGGAAGGAGCCGAATCCGAATAGGGTATCCCAATTTTCCAACATTTATTTTGTACATTTATTTTGTTCCGGAGGAAAAAAAACATGTTAAATAGCTGGTGTTCCTCATAACTGTGACTGCGGTGGATATTTCTGCTCCACCTGCTTGGAGCTGTGTATCCTGATTAAAATACGGTATAAGCAAAGCATTGCTACTTTAACTTGTTTGCTGGGCTAGTTTATCATAACGTTACTTGGCTTATGTCTTCCTGTTGGGCCTGCAATATGTGAAGTGTAGTTTCTTTCTCTGTGTGAAGGAAATTAGCCTAGATTAGCTCTGGCAGTGTAGTTACAAATTTTGTTTAGGTTGTATTTTTGCAGACAGTTCAGAAATTAAATAAAACAGCAGGATAAAAACAAGGCTTTATCTTTCAATTTATAATAGCATTGATAACTATATAGAGAAAAAACTTTTGTTCTGCTAGATCTCTGTCAGGGGTCAATTAAGTTATAGATCTTCAGACTTCAGAAAGAATGTTTATTAGTAATGATTTCTTTGTTTATATTCTGCCTGTTTAGCGTTCAGTTGTTCAGTCGTCTGTTCAGTTAGGACGGGTGGTAGCGGGGTTCACAATGTTCACAGGCATTTTTAGTTTATAATTTACTTTATTGGTTTGAGTGTGGATTAGGGACTGAATGGTAATATTTTCAATGATGTTTATGGTTAAATATGTTTATGCTGGGTTTATAAAAAACATAAACTGGCATTACAAGTGGTCATTTTTGTTATATTAGTGTACCTATTCGTATACCCTAATGGTATATCCTAATAGTATACCCTATTAGTATACCCTAATAGTATACCCTATTAGTATGCCCTATTAGTATACCCTAATAGTATACCCTAAAATTAGAACAAATAGAGGAACAAATCCAATTACTGAGCTCTCTGTACCTGTTCCTTGTGACACCTGGAATATGCTACTTTTCCAAATAACTCTTATGTTACAAAAATTAGAATGTTAGGAGGTTACTGTAATAAGATTCATGGAAGACTGCTGGTACATTTGGGTGAATTGTCAATATATTATTGAATATTATATCTATGACAGGCTAACCATGTATGCACAATATTACTGGATATACTATATCTGTAAAATCTGTCAAATATTTACATATTGATAAGGGGAAAACAGTGTTATAAGTCGATTTGATTAACGACACATTAACATATTAAAAATACTTGCCACATACACAATAGTTTGAAACCATATGCCTACTTAAGTACATAAATATAGTTCCTCAATTTCTTGCAGTTTTTTATTCACTGGACAATCACTGGAGATTAACACAATATCTATTCTAAGTCAGCCCCTAGAGTTCATGTAAACTTTCTATGAAAGACATATTTCGCTATTCAAAACTTTCCCCTGATAAAACAGTATCAGTAATAAGGCAATAACGGTAAGGAAAACGCTAAGGGCAGGTGGTGCAGTTAGCAAGGAAGATAACGCTCAGTTTTGAAAGCACCCAGAACAGAAAAAAAAAACTAACAAATATTTTTTGCACCTTTGTAGCTTTTGCTCCAAGGTATCCTGTCCTGAGCTCAGTCTATCAACAGTGACCAGACATCTGACTTGTGACATTATTCAAGATGGCGTCTGGTGCCTAAGCCTGAACCAGACCTGGGATCCTGTGTCCCACAGACCTCCCAGCTTCACACGCACACCCTGCCTTATTACCGTAGCCTTCTTGCCAGTTCCTGAGCTTTATCACTTGGCCACGTTCTCATATACAGTTTCTTTAAATGTGCTCTGCATGTTGCACATTAAAATAAATATTTTTTTCCCATGCGGTATCTGCTTCCTAGCTTCCATGGGGGCTGGAGATGTATTCGTTATCACTAATGGTAAATCTTCTGTTGTTTGTTTGTTTCCCACAAGAAACTCAAATGTAACGCATTTCACAATAAACTATTTCTTTAAACTAAACAAACTAAATTTAATTTAGATAATAGTTTGGATGGAACAATAATGTGTGGAAACCGCGGGAATGTGGCCCGGTAGATAGCAGCGTAGTTAAAGATCATTTGTGTGAAGGCCTGTATTGCATGCTCCAGGGAGGTACTTACATAAAGTGATTTTCTGTGTTCTAAGCACCTAAAAATGAATAATAATAGCGTGCCCTGAGTACCCCAGTCCTTACTTTAGACAAAACAAGTTAACAAGTTAAAACACGTGATTTTAATGACTTTAAATTACTGTTTTGAGGTGCATGTATATGAGTAAATGGGTGTTTATATGAACACTGCCCATATAAATCTGTACCTCGCTGCAATCTGCATATATCTTGGGGTAAGCGCTCTATCAATGCAACTGTGTAAGCAGTCATTAAACGTGGATTGATAAAACATATTAATGTCAGGCAGCCTTTTAAAGTGGAATATTCCACCTTTGTAAAGATACAAAAAAAAAACAGTCCTTGTACCTTGACTTAGTCAGAAAGTAATCATAAAAAATGAGGCTTCTTGACATCAGGATAAAAATTAAGAATGGTATATGTGACAAAAAAAGTAATTCAATTATGCAAATTTACTTGGCTGGTATTCCACTAACTGTATAAATCAGATTAAATCCATTTTGATAGAAGCCGCATTTCTTTCACAAATGACAGAATAAGTGGATTTACTCTCTAGAATGAGTGCAGGTTGCCGCAGAATGAGTCCCCCCACATAACACCCATTCTCCTGACGCATGTGGTGTTTGAACATCGCCACTATTTAAAACTTGTGTGATGTAGCGCTGAGGCATTTAATTAACACCTGCCCATGAGCACCACATCATTGCATGGATAAATATAAAGACAGCTGAGAGCCCCCCCCCCCCAACAAATAAAATAAGTAAAAAAAATAAATGTAAACATGAGTGGTCCTCATGCCCTTTATATTTATTTATTTAATTATCATTATTATCTTTTTTTACGGTACCCCCTGACACGTTCTTAAAAATGTAAGTGGTATTAAATGAGCATGCCTCGGAGGTAACTTTAGAGGTGATATGTAATTCATGTTGACAATGCAGAACTGGACAAAACCTTGGCACTCGTTTGTATTAAATTTAATGAGCAGAACCAGATTTTAGCAAGATTAATTATTCTGTAGACACAAAACGCAGAGGGCTGAGTTGCCATTCCTTATGTAATGCATCTCTAGGCTTCATAACTTTATTATTAATTTTGGTGATTCAGGGGTAATTTGAGTCATTTTAACGCCTCCAGGCTCATTCATTTAACCCCTGGAGATACTCTGTGCTTGAGTAATTTAATGTCTTCATCTAAAGGAATTGTGATTATTAGTTGTACACAGAGTCTTCTCTTATTGCATTGTCATTGCATTTGATTGAGGTACTTATGCTACGGAAGGTACATAAACAGTGGGCGTGGCTATATTTGTCATTTGCAATGTTGAGGATTTTATAGGCACGATGAAATTTCCCCTGAAAATACAGATGCTATACATTTTCTTTACACTAGTAATAGACATGGTCAATTCGTCGAACATGATAATTTTTACATAGATCCATTAAATGTCTTTGTGTCCATCAGTTTTATTAGTTGCTTATTTATCTGTTTCCTAAAGATGAACTTTCTTTTGGGAGGGAGGGGAGGGGGTAGTTAATTACTTCTTGTGCAGATTATCTTTGTCTTGACAGATTCTTAGAGAAAACACTTTTGCATACCACTTCGCTCCTCATTCGTTATTCATCACACGGGGACCTTTGGAAGAATAATGATCATACAGAATATGCTCTAGGCGTAAACATGACCAGACAGACAAAAGAAATGGAAAACAGAGAATTTCTAATCTTCTAACCTGGCATTACTCATGGATGTGGCTGCAGAATTAAGATGGAAAGCTGTTACTCAAACTATGCAAATGTTTTCACGCCATACGTCTGAATGCAGTCGTCAATTCAGCTGATAGTATTCGGTACTTAAGTATTTAAGTGAGCAAATCATTTATGTGGGAAACTTGTAATGCATATCGATACCCCATCTTATTTTATCACACATACTCCCTGAAGTTCTCTAAAAAATTACAGTGTAAGCACTACTTATTGTTACTAAAGCCATTTACACATCTCACTATTAACTGTAACTAGGTCATATTTTTGCTTTGGCGTGGTTCTTTTGTCTCCTTTTCATTTTTATACCTAACGTACCTTTAAATGTCAGCATAAAAAATGTTTCTTTTTCCTTTATTATCCATTGACTGCTTATAGAAGCATTTTAATGACAGACATGTCATAGCTGAAACATGCCTTATTAAAATGTCGTATTAAATCTTATATAAACGTGTTGCCCCTCAAACATTAATGTACGCAGGGTAAGGGAGAGGTTGAGAGTAATTTTTAAAATAATTATATTATGTTGAAAAATATGGTAGTATAAATTGAGTGATTGGGAGTGAGTCTGCCGTCTCTCTTGGGAAGCTCGGTCACATGACCATGCCCATTTAACTATATCCACCTACCCAAAAAATCCCATAATCCGCTGTTTATTTTCTGTCCCACATTCCAATATCAAAAGAATGCTTGACAATGACCGTAAAAAAGATACGTTTTCTTACTATGGGTCATGTGTCGTACAGCTGCAGAGCGCACACTGCTGGAGACTGTAGTCTAGCATCATGTTGGACTGTTTGCAATCAGTGTTTCCCAACCCAGTCCTCGGGGAACCCCAGACAGTCCACGTTTTTGCTCTCTCCCAGCTCCCGACCAATCAGGAACACCGAATACCTGGTACAGGTGTGCTGGGAGCTGACAGGGTGCAAAAACGTGGACTGTCCGGGGTTAATTAAGTTAAATAAATGCTTCAATGCATGTTTCAGATTCTTTGTAGTAGTTGCTTTTTCACTGTACTGTAGGCCTCTCAGTGCCACACAGAAGACTGTAAACACATTTGCTTTTGAAGGCCTCCTATTGATCTTTTATCATGCACATCTTCCATGCCACCACTTACAGATTAATTTTTTTCTGCATAATTAAAATATTAATTCCATGCTTACCGTGCAAAGCTACTGAACGTCACCCATGTGAATGTGCCTATTTATGCGTTACCTCTCCCATGTCACCACTGAAGGGGTTAGTTAACTTATTCACCGACGTTTCATGTTTGTTAAAAAGGCATCCCCATATGCTGCCCCATATACCAGCTGCCAGCCCTTCTTTGTAATGAACCTGGTTTAAATACACTGAAGAAATGAATGAAATGAAGAAATGTTTATTTTTCTTCAAAAAGGCTTTATGCTATTATAAAACCAAAGCTCCGGGGATTTGGAAGGTTTAGCGGTTCATACAGTATCCAGTGAATAATAATAAAAATAAATAAATCCTCATATGACTGACGGAGCCTCATTTGAATGAGATTCCCCTCCTAAATACTTTACTGCTTCATGCTGCAAGGCTTTGCTCCAATTGTGAAACTCTCACAGAAAATAAATGAACAAATAAATAAATGAATCATTCCTATAACATTAGCACCATTTTGAAATTCATTTTGCACTTACTTGGCCATGGTGGTTCTCTTCATGGGTCAATAGACCTGAAAATAAGAAACATGTTGCTGCATACTTTGGCTTTCATAAAATGTTGTAAACAATGTGGTATGAAACAATATAGTATACTTAACACAGGATATAAAATTTTAAGTCAGCGTTTATTCTAATTGTTAAATATGCTGTAAAATAAAGTATTTGGAAGACTAATATTTGGTAAAGCTTTACATTAACTATTATAATTATGAATGCATTATAAATGCATTATGAAGGTGCAGTTAGTGTTAAGTGTTACGTTAAGTGTTACTTATTATTGGACCAATAAGAGAGGAGAAAGTTCTGCCAGTATGACAATGTTTGAAATTTTTGGTTTGCTTAGTTACCATCTTGGTAGCACAAGTCATGGCAGATACTTACGGCACTTGTACTGTATGTGAACACATATATAAACCTAAGAAAAAGTGTAAATTGATATTGCACGGTGGTGCACTGGTCATCCCGTCCCGGGTTTTCCGATGCATTGCACTGTGTTTTTCCAAGGATAAGTTTCAGGTCACCATGACCCTGTGCTGCGTACGTGTATGCAAGATGGATCGATAAAAATAGTTGACATCGTACTGCCCTTAAAACGTGCACAATATAATATCAAAGGGTACAGGTGTATCATAACTGTTAAATATTACATATTTAAAAGTTGTGAAGTTAAATGACATTTTTAAGGATGTCGAGAAGATTTAATGGAGGCCATTGACTGTGAAAAGAAAATTGGTTGTAAATAAACATCAATAAATCAACACAGGCTAACAACAGCTAAAAGCTTCCACAGGTTGTACCGGGTGGCCAGTCCTACGTTCTGCTAATTCATTGATGTCCCTTTTCACCTTGCTTGAAAGAGCCATTCAACTGATACGCAAGTAAATGCCATTTTTAGGCACCGTAGCCCTTAGAGGATAAAAATCTATGTATACAACCTTGTATATCTGTCTGGCAGTCCCAATAAACAATACCATATATTCCCAGTTTGACATACTGTCAAAAGCTTTTATAAAATTATAATGGCTTCAGCTGACAGCTCTCTCTATATTATTTAAACCGGTTTTGAAAGTAGTCTATATCTTAATGAAGATACATATGATAATGGTTATTTATACATTTCCTGAATCACGCTTAACATTTGCAGAACATTACGTGTATTTCTCGAAACAATTAGTACAATGAGCGCCACATAATGGATTGCTCGCAAAAGCCTGTAACTTTCTAATGATCTTTAGTTTATCCCTCAAAAGTAAATATTTACCTCAATGAACTTGTCAGTACCACCAGAATGACAAATTCTCGTGTCACCCCAGTCAAAATATCTAAAATTGGTCAAAATTCGAAATGTTGTCAATAGAACACTGTACTCCAAGTATTTTTTTAAATAAATTCTGCCACCATTCCTTTCAAATTGTACAGCCGTTTCATGCTCACTTGGTGTCAAATGAGTATACGCACCGTATATATGTATACATATGTGTGTTACAGTATATATACAGTATGTGTCTGTATAAAGGATATGTACTGTATACTATATTAATAAGTTGTATTTATATAGCACCTTTCTCACACTCAAGGACGCGTCACAATGCTAGTGGAATACTGTAATATGAATCATGACAGTAAGTATACAGTATTACAGTACAGCACACGCTGTTGGATTGCATACCACCTTTTACTCAGATAAAACAACAGCACCATGACACCACGCAATTCTATGATCTACCAAGTGACATGACTAAAACTTTTTTCCAATTGATTATATGCACCGGGTCTATCTTGGTGTCATGGGAAAGTTGCTACTCATCTAGACAGGAGGCGAAAGGGCATGAAGCAGGGAAACAATGACGTCTGCCTGACACATCGAGATTGTTAGTGCAAGGCTGATAGATCACCAAAGTAGCACTCCCACATGTTTTGCTCAGAAGCCCAGAAGTTTGAAACACTTAAACAGATTGATGGAAACTAAACTTCAAGACAGTTCATGATATATACTATTAAGCGTGTCCTTAACTGGAGAGCTTAGAGAAGCCTAATATAAGCACTCATGAATATTACATTTTCCGTCTTGCTTAGCTCTGACCATGCCACACAATATGGAACGTATTCTCAAAATCTACTAAAATACTTTGTAGCAATAGGGCCTTTATGTACCTCGGTTCCTAATCTACAAAATCCATTCAGTGCTACACAAAACATATGATGCCATCAGGCATCATCATTAGAGCCCTGGATAATTGGTGTTGATTTCTAAGGAAAATGGTTCAGTCATTTTAAATTCACCAGTGTACAGCACAAAAACGAATTAGGGAGAAGGAGGCAGCAATGGCACTGCAAAGCGATGCAGTAAATGTTGCTTTATTAACGGTTGTTTCTTTGAACCTATTTTTATGCTTCAGAGTTTTGCTCTATTTTATCTCTGCAGAATCAGTAATGGGCGCTCAGCCAGATTGTAAGGCAGCAGACAATGGGGCTCATGAGGCCGAAAGTCTGATTTTAGGGATTGCACGGCGAAAGAAGAGTGTGAGTTAACAACCCTTTGCGTCTGTCATCGTACTATTCCATGGATAGACTGTAGTGTTCTTAATTTGGGAAATGTGTCAAAGAAACTTGGGTGCAGCCTTTGGCAGACCCGGGTGCAGTTGCATCTGTAGCAAGTCATTTCAGCTAATTGCATCTGTTTATATTACATTGCAGCAGGGTTCAATGCACTGTGTGTCGTGACACGTAACGCCGATGACTTTCATAAAATTTATCTAGGATTTCTGTCAGAGTGTCTCTTCTGTTGGTTTTGTACCAGATGGGATAGGCTTTGCTTACATCTCGCATCAGTGAGTCTTGGCCGCACAGCACCATGTCTGCCGATTGTGGCTTTCTCCTCCCTGGACTACTGTTGGTAGGTATTCATCGTAGCTGACGGAGAACGCCTCACAGGCCATGCTGTATCGGAGATACTCTGACCCAGTCATCTGGCTATACTGATTTGGCCCTTATCAGAGTCACTCGGGTCTTCACATCTGCCCATTTCTTCGGCATATATTGGCTACGAATGCTACAGAATGTACAGAATGTTAGCTCACTGCGTAATATAGGGCTTCCCGTTCTTTTGATGTTTGCAGATTGGAATGCATTGCACAAATGTGAAGAATCATAAAAAAATTTAAATACATAGTTTATTTTTGGAAATTAACCAACTCCTCTGCAAAACCACCAGCATTCCACATGCTGGTGGAATACTGACCGTGGCTTTTCTGAAAGTTTTGTAGTGCTAAGTAGTTTGTTATCTCGTACTTAAGATTGATCGTTAATTAGCACACATTTCCCAAAACCCTTCGTAGCTAAAGTCCTTCGCTATCTGATTAAAATGGGAGTCATTTCACATACATTTATATACGTAGTGCAAGTTGTAACAGTTCAACGTAATACTTCAAATGGACTACACAGCATGAAGAATAAATAATTAAATAATAAATAAATAATAGATAATTTTGTGTACCATGGTGGACTTCATATAGTCATAAAAGGTAACCTTTCACAACCCTATCAATCTGACAATCCACACTTGTAGCGACATAAGATAAACTATTGTAGACTCCTCACAAATGATAACACACACAATAAGTTAAATATGGAAAAACAATTGCAAAAACAGTTACAATAAGCACATGGAAAATGTCAGAGGGCCAACATAACCCAAATCCACATTGTTAGAATAGTCTAAAACAACTACCCGATTTTTATCTCACTAGTAAATATATATATGGCCAACATATACATCTACCATCTTGGAAATAAATCTATTGTGTATTGTGTAATTATTTATGTTTTGCTAGATTAAATTACATTAATGTGTTGTACAGGTATGACTGAATTGCTTTGAATTGAAATGGTTTAAATTCTCCTTACTGTCATTCCAATTCAACATCTTACAGTCAATTCAAAATCCATTAATGAATGGAATGGGGCATAATTTATGTATTCTGAACAACCCTGGTATGCTACATAATGTGCTAACCCATCAAAAGTGCTATGTGTTCAGTCAATCTTTTGATCTGGGAAGGTAAATCACCATTCATAACCAGAAATGGCAGAGAATTGTGCAAGTCAGCCTGTAATACGGCGTTTGATACAAGGCCGTCCAGGAAGCCAAGTTGCTTGTCTAACTGCTGTTTTGTGGCTGGCTATGAACTCTGTGGACCATCTTAGTAATGAACAATTCATAAAGAAATACAGGCTGACCTGGGACGAAATAATGAGCCTCCTTAGTCTGGTGCAGGATGAATTGAAACGCACACTGGAATTTTGCCCCCATTACACTGTGCAACTTCTCTCTGCCTTTATGCCAGTGGTGATTTCCTGTAGACCTACTGATGAACATGGGCTCAGCAAGGCAGCTCTGTCCTGCATCTGTGCATGCGTTGATCACATGCACTGTCCAGCAGGAGGGGATACCTTGCATGACACTAAAATTGGTTTTCATGCCACTGCAGGAATACCTGGAATTGTATGTGCAGTGGATGGAAAGCTCAACCCTAGTCATATTCACAACCTCTTGAATCCCATCTGCACCTGTCAAAAAATGTTCTTGGCACTAAATGTCCAGGTGACATGCAACAATCAAGGGCATTTTACAAACATTGTCTCCAAGTGACCTGGGAGTACACATGATGCTTCTATCTAGTCCAACTTTGGAGTGTCTGATGGCAAAGGATGGTACATTTGCTGGTGGATGGTTATTGGGAGGCACCAGTAATCCTCTTAGTGAATACCTGCTGACTCCAGTGCTCATCCCCCAGAGGTATAACACCACACACCAAAGAACACACACTGCTGTAGAGTGTGCTTTGGTGATGTGGAATGTTCAGGAGCCTACACGAGTCCTTGGGAGCTCAAAAATGTCCCTCTGAACGTTGCGATGCTGTTCTTGTGTGTAGTTTGCGCCACAACATTACAGTAATTATTATACTATAATATATTTTTGGCAACCTTCTCAATACGTATTTTTTGGGAAGTGTTACTTCCTACCTTGCTCTTTTTTTCAAAGAAGCAACATCCCACTTTATTTTCAAAAAATAGGTTAATTTATTTTGGTCTCTTTTTGGTTGCTTTGGTGTGTTTTTATAGATTTTATAATAATTTTATATTATTTTTGCATTTGCCTATGCCATATGCCTACTGTATATGACAATAATATAACACATTTCACCATTGAAGTACGCGTAATCAACACACAGAGGCTTGGGAAGAGCCAACAAAGTACCACGTAAAGTTCGTTCGTTATTTCTGAAATAACGAAGAGTTTTGGGAAACACATGTAGACCTTGTTTGTTTTTTCTCTACATAATTTTTTATCTCGCTCGTTATTTACTAAGATTGATTGCTTTCAGGAAAGCCACCCCAGGACCGATACTGGTGGATTGAGGGTTATAAACCCCTACACTGATCACACTCTGTTATAAGCTACTGCACTCTTCACTGCCCTAGACACTATTTGTACTCAGTTTTTTCAAATGTATATTTATCTACATAGTATTATAGTATTTATAATTTATACATTATGCAGTAGTTATTTTTCTTGCACATCACCTTATACTTGTAATATAACCTCCGCTGGCAAATACTATATTACAATGGCTCTTTGGCGATTAGCATTCTTCCTATTGTTTCTTCTTCTTCTTATTATTATTATTATTAATAATAATAATAGTCATCATCATCATAATGATCAATCATTTTTATTTATTCTTCTAATTATAATTCTTTCGCATAGTGGTCTTTTGGTGTGTAAGCTACTGGATGTCTTATTTTCCCTCAGGATCTGCTATTGTTTTTATCATATGGCTACACCATGAGCAAACAACTGTGGAAAAAAATCAGTTATTCTATGATGCGAAATCATTGAGAATCCGAAAAATTCAAACAATCAAAATAGAACAAAATATATAAGAATATTAGATGGGTCCCCAGACAAAACGGTGTAAGGGTTTGCAAAGACACATTTGTCCATTTAATTCTCGGCATCCTGACCATACTGCAAAAATGGCCACTGCCATTCTAGGAAACAGCGGTAGACTTGCTGATTATAGGGCGGCAGTGAGCATGGAATACAAAAACGACATTAAAATGTTTTTGGCTGAGCACACACGTACACATTAAAGATCACGACAGAAAATGTTCTGTTCTCCACCATCGCCATTATTGCCTTCCTCTGAAAGAAGGTAAGTGTTCAGCTAGCTAAGTGTTATCATTTCGGATTCTGAATGGTTGATGTGGGCCTATTATGTGTGGAAGGGTGTTTGACAGCCCAGCTTTTGTTTGAAAACTCTATTATTTTTTTGCTGTTGTTTCATTAGCATGAGCAGGTTTTTTATTATTAAAAAAACTGCACTCGGATGAGAAATCTTGCATAGATTTGCCTCTTATTGCATGATGTCTCCAGTTTATCTATATTCCCTCAGTTCCCAGGCAGCCCTGGGGGTGTTAAACATTGTTCCAGCTGCTATCTGGTGTCTTTCACTTCTCTCTCAATATAAAGTAATTACCTTTTGCATAAAACAGCGATGAAGAGATTTAGTAAAGATATAAAAATAACTGACACATTTTCAGTACTGCACTGAAACGGACTTCGGGATCTGTGCTGGTGATTCACGTTAGTTTAGATAGATAGATGGATGGATGGATGGATGGATAGATAGACTTGCTGAAAGAGGGAGGAGCTTTTCAGGACGCTGTCGGTGTGCATTGATATTATTTGTTCTTTTTATTTCCTACGTCATTGCTCTTCCGCTGTATTTTAACATTTAGCAAAATGACTTGTGGCAGGTCTGTATGGAATGTTGTCTGCCATGTAAGCATGGAATTAAAGGAGATACGTTTTGCTTGCACACCCAAAGGAGAGACTAAATTGTAGATAAGACAGCATCAGAATGTAAAATTCACCAAGGGTTTTAATGCTTTCCAACATGTTAAACTTCTTTCATTGTAGCAGCTCCTCTGAAGGCAGTCCATGGTGGTTTTCAAATCACAATGTACCACAACAACCCAACTGCACCATTAACAGGCCCTCAGTAAACCAACTAGGATCTCTTCACTATCTGTTCATATCTTTTAATGTTTAATTTAAGGTTCATTAAGGTCAGTATGTCCAGGGCAAACGATTATAAGTAAATGCTTAATAATTGATTTATTACCTTATCAGTGATGGATGGAACATCTCAGAAGTGTTATGAACAAATTGCCTGCCTAAAAAAAAGCCTTTATCTTCATTAAATTATGAATTTGATCTCAACCAATGCTAATTAATGCTGTATTTTAAAGTGAATCACACAGTTCACACAGAAAGGCAAAACATACATTTCAATAGGCATTGTTGTTAAACTGTTCGACAGCAGTATCATTTAATCTGCTCAGCTGCACTCTCTAGGTAATAAGAATAATTATATTTGTAACTAAACCCATCATTTCACTTGGATTATAGGTAAGTGCTATTGATTTTAGTCACACACATATAAGATCACCATCAGTCAGAGTTAAACCACCATTCATAATGATTCACAGAGATAGTGCTTATTACCCAATGACGTCAGCATAATGTACGCTGGTTACAGGCCTTGTGCCAATGGTATTAAAACCCTGTATTTTAGGGTTTTTCCTCATTGTCGTTATTATCTTTAAACTCTTGTTTGCCTAGAGTCGAAAGGCTGACCAAAGATATATGGCTATAGATAGACATTTTCCAGCCTTCACTTTAATAGCAGAATATAAACTATCAAACTATCAACATAAAACATTTCACTCCTCAGACTGAACAAAGCAAAATGTTAAAAAAGTTACACCACACCAAGAATTGTTGATAAAGGGAAACCTGAATGCATAAATCAGTGTTATATCTTTCACATCAGTAATGCACTGCTGTTTAAAAAGAAAATAAAGGTAACGGATTCAGGTCAACTATGGGATAATTGTGCTGATTCTTAGCTGAAAATAATATAACAAAAAATAATAACAAAACTGAACAGATGGACAAATATGGCACCAAGCTAATAATGATATATATTACAGATGGTCATTGCAGAGCTGATTTTAAACCACTATTCCCACATTATAATTAATAGGGCTTTTCTTTTGTCAATATGTCAAATGACTCAACTCGGCCCTCTCCTACTTTTGTGGCTTCAGCTAAACTATGACAAAGATGCATCTTTCCTAGATTCAAAAAAAGGAAATTTACTCTAAATCACAACCTTGCCAGACAGGGCCCAGTCTCAGTTGAAACCAGTGATATAGGGATAATGGACAAAAGATTGCCTTTGGGAGCAGGGGTGCAACACTGTTATATTGCTGCAGCATAGTTTTGTCACCATGGGTAGTAGCGTGTGTTATGCCTACTAATGTGCTTAAATGGAATTTACAGATAAACAAACGTGTTCTCTAATTTTTGAACTGTTCTGAACATGCCATCTCTCATGGGGAGTATGTGTTCTTTTACAAGAAACACCAATCAAAACCGCATTAGACTATGAATAAATAATGATTCCCAGGAGACAGCTCTTTAATTAATATATTTTCTACAGATATGTAATTAGCACAAGTATATATCAGCTCGAACTCTGCTGATACTACAGCGAAGAAGTCATTCAGAATTGGCACATTTACACTGTTGTGGGATTTATTTCGAACAATGCATTAACTGAATATTAGATATATAAAAGACAATTTGAATGCATTCTTTGTTAGAATGGTTTAGTGCTGCAAATCCAAACTCTGTTGAGTTGCAAATACACATAAGAACATAAGAAGTATACAAACGAGAGGAGGCCATTCGGCCCATCAAGCTCGCTTGGGGCGAACTTAACTAATAGCTCAGAGTTGTTAAA
>JAODKM010000040.1:7114788-7128120 GCA_026780845.1 Petrocephalus sullivani | reverse complement strand
TGTGAGGGTATGTGAGGTGTATGAGGGTGTGTGAGGGTGTGTGAGGGTATGTGAGGTGTATGAGGGTGTGTGAGGGTGTGTGAGGGTGTATGAGAGTGCGGGAGGGTGTATGAGGGTGTGTGAGGGTGTGTGAGGGTATATGAGGGTGTATGAGGGTGTGTGAGGGTATATGAGGGTGTATGAGGGTGTGTGAGGGTGTGTGAGGGTGTATGAGGGTGTGTGAGGGTGAATGAGGGTGTATGAGGGTGTAAACATGGGCAACTACTCCCAGATGTGCTTTTGTGTGGCAGCGTATTCAAATTAGCATCTAAACACGACCAAAGCTGAACCAACATACTGCACAAAGTAAAAACACTGTGTACTGTGGTGTCTGTAATTACAAATTCCTCCAGGATAATAAAAGTTTTCAGATTCTAATTCTTTGTTTTTTTTTCATAAGCCAATAAGTTATTCCTCTTGCTTTAATAATACGTTGTAATTACTGAGTTGTTATTTATAGATTTTCATATAACAAGTGATTATATCAGAGATTATGTGACTCATTTAATGCTACAGAACGTATCCTACCTTGTACTTCCTGGGGTAGACTAAAGGCTCACCACGACCCAGTATGATCTAACACTGTTTCCCAATCTGCTCCTTCGGGACCCACAGACAGTCGTATTTAGGGCCCAATGACGGAATCCAAGTGGACAGCCGAAGGCTTTGAATGCCCCTGCAAAGTTACTTACCCTTTTAGATAAAACCCCGAATTATATCTGACTCCAATTTAATTAAAGATTTATTAAGAAAGTTATTGTCATGACATTTATGTTATTCAGATTACTTCTGGGCTTTCCATGATATTGCCGAACTCCCTTTTATAGTGGACAGTGGAGATCAACGGATTCACCTTGGCCGATAGGACTCGGTATAGAGGTTGGGGAATCACTATACATAACACTATGACAGCCTAGACACCCATTCAGATCCAGCGATTCAAATAGCTCCTCAGAGGCTCAGCCGACACTCGCCGTATCTGAGCTTGTGAGCACTTCAGAGGCTGAACCGGGCTTCCAGTCACTCAGCTTGTGCATGTCTCAGAGGCCCAGCCGGCGCTATCCGTAACTAAGCTTGTGCATACCTCAGAGGCTCAGCCGGTGTCTCCCATAACTCAGCTTGTGTGCGCTTCAGACGCTGAGCCAGTGCTGTTACTCAGCTTACGTGGACCTCAGAGGCTCAGTCGGACCGTAACTGAGCTTGCGCACCCTCCAGAGGCTTAGCGATATTCACCGTAACTCAGCTTGGGTAGTCACTTTGGGTCCGGATTAAATGGGGTAGACTCAGAGGCTACAAAATAGTGTTATAAATAGGGAAGATAATATATGAACTCTCGACCAGGGAAGTGAGTCCAATCTACCAAAACACACCAAAGTTAGCATAGTCGGACAGCTAGGAAGTAATCAGAGCACCATTTATTCACAATCAATACAAAACATCCATTCAACCAAATATAACCCTAATCTAAGTATATCATGTGGCCACAAACTCCTAAGCCACACCATCTTAGTAATAAACAATACAAGAAAGGAACAATTCCATACTTCAGCTGAGTTGGCACAGAGTAACAACAGAAAATATCTGATTACAGATGAAAATTCACGCAGTACTATGTGGGAGCTCTGATTACAGAGTGAGTTCCCTTGCTACTCTGGAGCTCTTCCTTAAGTATCCCAAACCAAGTGACAGGATATCTTTGAAGACTGGATTTTCTGACCAAATATTGTGATTGATCATTTTAGGGACTGACTTTGATCATGTGTGTGTCCTGGAGACCTGCTGATTTTATCAGGTCGCCAGCCCTTAGCCAATCAAATTGCTTTAGGTGGAATGTACGACTTCTATTCTTCCACCAGGAGACAAGATCCTCCACTTTGGTGGGGTTCGCCTTACTTTCTATATTTCTCTTATGTGCAAACATACCTTTTTTAAGGCTGGGAGTCTTGTGCCCATCGTACCGTGACCATTCAAACGAGACCAAACGTGGGTGCATGTGTCCTTAATGTTGGCCATCTGGAGTGATACTTCCTGTGTAGATGTGAGTTGGTGAGTGTATAGTGCATCTGTGTCTTGAGGTAGTCAGGCCTTGTTGCTGGAATTTGGCTTTGGGGTTCTGGCCGCCCAGTGGGGTGAGGTGTCTCCTTTGATTTAGTGATCTGGGGATTTGGGTCCAGCCTTGTCGGAGCTGGTGGACCTTTGCATGAGGACACTGAGTGGATCAGTACAGGCTTATCAGAGAGAATCCTGGCGGGGCCTGCAAGGCCTGTGGCCTTAGACAGTCAACATGTTCCCTATCTGGTAGCAAAAATGTGGACTGTCTGACAGGGAGTTTGGAGGGAGCAAAAATGTGGTACCCGAGGACTGGATAGGGAAACACTGCTGTATAAGAAGGATGGAAAATGGATGGATGGGAAATGATTTAACTATGGTTGTGCAATTTATTAATGCTCAAGCATTAGTCTGCATAAAGATTCCTTTCTCACTAGCTATGTCCTCAGCAACCTTGGCTTCTGCTTTATTTGCTTCCTTGTATGAGTCCATAATAAATTTCACTTTCCTTCTTTGTGAAAGTTATAATCAAAATTTGGTTTTCTTAATTAACACTTAGGTTAGCAGGGTCCTGTACACGGGTTTAAAATGAAGCAGATTTGTCATGTTAAGAAAAAGAAAACCGCGAGACAGTATCATAATTTACAAATGTCAAGCATGGGATGCATTTAATTAGTCACAAAAAATTTAATCATTGTTTGATGTATTTAGTATTATGACTTATTGAGGTGAAAGAATCTTGAATGGAATTTGCATAACCTTTGCAGCCCAAATAATAACAGATCTGCATGCTAAACATTCCCAGAGTTAAAATATTCCATTTGAATATTAATGTAGTCAAAAAGGATCATCATTTGCAAGTTTCATATTATTTTGTATGTCTGTTAAATCAAAGGTAATATGGACACTTCACGCTTTGAAAAGTACCAGCATCAATTAAAAGTAACACTGGGATCCCAACTCAGCAACATTTGCATACATTTTGTCATAAACTACACTTCCATATGTTATAACTTATATAACTTCCAACTCCATATGGTGGTATGTTCCCACAGAAAGGTCGCGTGGCATCTAACACAATCTTTGGCTATGCATCATAGATCAGCTATAACTTACTGCCCTGGGAAATTTACATCAAACTAAGTCAAATTAATCACATTAAGTCAGTAATGTTAATGGTGCAAACCTCTTATAGTGAACACGTTTGTAGTGATCAACCGCTTATATGGATTAAAAATATAGGGACAGAATCATTCCTGTACAAATATTGTTTAAATATTTAAAGGAGAGAATTCACTAACTAGATATAGGGGATGATTAGATGGCCAGCAGCCAGGACATTAAGGTAGTACTTTGAAAGATGCCCAGGGATTTTTTAAGACCTCAGAGAGTCAGGACTTAAGTTTTCCTCGTCCACAGGACGGATGTTGAAATATCCTCTACCAATACCTGTATGGAGTACCTGAGCTCTCAGTATCAGAAAAGAACAAATACCTGCAGGTCCTTTGGCTATGGGGCAAGCCAAGCATACTTGGGACAGCATACTAGACTCCAAGCAGAATAATCCGGATTCAGAGTCACTTCCTCTAGCACAGCCACCGATCATTCGCTACAGACTCAAAGCTGCATGCTTTATGCTTGTGATTAATGAGGCTGGCGCTATTGATTCTTATTTTTGCATTTAGGCTTAACAAAAAAAACTCCTTTGAGTCTAGTGCTTTCTGGCAGAGGATGCACTTTATTTCTTTTAATCCCTTTTAACCGTTAAACTTTAAATCAAGTATTTAAAACATTTTTTTGTCTCATTACTTATTCATTGCAGTATGACTGCTTCAGATATTTGAAAATTCCAATTTACAAGAGCTCAATGAACATAAGAACTGCCCATCCAAAGAATTACTATAATAAAATACATTATTTTAATAGGAAATATTATTGTACAACGTTGATAAACTCTTTAGATCCGTCTGATCATCCATCCATCCATCCATCCACCCATCCATCCATCCATCCATTGCCCCTCTGTCTTCAAACAGCATTTCAATGTAAGGATTGTGGTTATAAACTGTTTTGAATCATTCTGTTCGTCACTTGTTGGCTGTATATTGCACTGTGCTCCTGGGGGATGTTATCTCCTACCACTGCATACCTGTATATGGACGGCATGACATGAAAGTGCCACTTGAGTTTGCTTGATTTGACTTGAAAGAGATTAAACATGAATTGGAGAGGAAGATAAAGCATTCTGGCTTACTTATCTGATTATTGTGACATTATGGGGAAAATATTTACTATAAAATGGATGAGTTTAAGCAAGATTGGAATTACACACTGGCTTTTGAAGGAGCCCTATTTTCCGGGCATATATATAAGTGCACGGCAGTGCGGTCAGTAACAGGGTTACTGTGAACAACATTCCACTATTACCACTGCAGGCAGTTAATACCATCAGCAACATGTCATATAGGCATAATAACAGGAACATAAGAATCACGCAAGAAGTTTAACTGCCCAATCAAAGCAAACAAAACACAAAGCAGAGGGACACAGGTCCCATCTTTCTGCTTCTCATACTCACCCCATCAAGAACAACACATCACTTCACAAAAAAAGCTGAGAATAATTTAGCTTTAACTTGTTTTAGGCCACAGCAAAATAAACCAGCTGTTTGCAGCTCGCTGGTCCCTATCCCACTGTGTCACTCCGGCAGGGTTGTTTCCATTTTGACATTGTGACTATTCATAAACCACCCCGAAATACTGAATAACAACACTGTTTGACTTTGTGTGGAACGAATGAGCGGTTGCTTGGGGAGTCCCGAATGAGGCACATTGCCTGCCTTGTGAGACAGCGTCCATGTGGCGCGAATCCCTGAGCGTGATCCAGCTCTCACAATCCTCATTGGTGATGCCC
Source organism: Petrocephalus sullivani (assembly GCA_026780845.1). Classification (NCBI taxonomy): domain Eukaryota; kingdom Metazoa; phylum Chordata; class Actinopteri; order Osteoglossiformes; family Mormyridae; genus Petrocephalus; species Petrocephalus sullivani. The sequence goes on along the minus strand of JAODKM010000040.1, from coordinate 7,123,119 downwards.
ACGTAACACCTGGCTGCAGCAGATAGATGGCCATTTCTGGAGGGTGGGACTGGACCCTGTGTCGGCCTGGGGGGTCCCGAGGTGTTTTGACGTGTGGTGGGGGCAGCGACGCGCTGTACCAGTGAATGCTCCCCAACCTGACCTGACCTATTTATACTATACTGTTATTTTTTATTTCATGAACCTTAATGTATCGAAAATAAAATATACCCTATAGCACAAAAGTGGACATTTATTTAGAGCACCCCCTAAACATCTCAGGGGAGGCTTTCATGGGAGCTTGTGTCCTTTTCAGGGGAGCTGAGTTCCCCTTAACTCCCCCATAATTCGAACCATGACTTTAAGTATGAAGTTTACATTTACGTGCACGACATATTCATCGTATCGCAGAATAATACACACTATTTCCCGTTTATTCCCTCGTGTCTTTGCACACTTCTACTTTAACTAGGCCTTAAGTGTTGATGTTGGAAAGAAAAGGCTTTGAGAGCTGCTGGAGAACCCAGGCAGGAAAAACACAAAACCGAGAGGCTGACAATATTACCACCAAAGAGATCCTTGAACAAGAAATAATCAGGTGGACTTTGTCTCCAGGGAGGAATAAGATGGACCGCTTGTCTGCAGTAGAACTTATCGCCACCAGAGAGCTGTGATAGAGGTAAAAACTTACTCACCTTAAGGTCAAACAGGAGAAAAGGATTGAGTGGTGGGGTAATTGTGTTGTATGTACCAGGATGAGGAGAATGTGGGCCGTAGGCTGGAAGAGTGTGTAACAAAATCACTGCATTTCCAAAATGTCTCTTCGCCTTATTACAGTGAAAGCATGCTAAACGTATAACTTCATTTTGATCATCATACCGGATAAAAATGAGGTGGTCTTACATAATTTCACAGGAAAAAAAGACACAGAGACCTCCATTCACTGCGGTGAACAGTGGTGTGGGCGCGGTAAACCGCAATTGTGTTCTTTCATATTTTTGCTACAAAACATTTGAAGGATTTTGTGTATATCTAAATAACAAATACATTTTCTCCAACTTGTTTAACACAAACCCAAGAGAAACAGAGTGGGTAATGTCTTTGCACATAATAGCATTGTTTACATGTGGGTAAACATAGATAATGTTTTTATATAATGGCAACACATTTGTATAAACTACATTTACACATGCTCCATATTAACTCAGAGGTGTAGATGGAGTATTAATCTGCTATGTATGCAGCCCTAATTTCAGTAAGGTTACTGTGCATTCAAACTGAAATTCAAAGCTGGTGTCTGACCAAACAAGGAAAAACCACAGGACAAAGATATACAGGTGCATTGTCAGTGCAATTAGCACACATGCATGTGTTTACTTGTGCCTTTTGATGTTTTGATGGTAGCAGATTGTAGCGCTTTACTAGAATATGGCAGCTCCCTCAGGGCTGTGGGCTCTAGCCATTCTGAGACATTTACACTGTCAGATGCTCCTCACACATGCCATTCTTTAAGCCGCAGAATAGTGCTACATGTATCTTTTTTATTTATTCATTTCTCTTTGACTCGTGTGACAGAGAATATGCAGATAAATAGGCTGACTCCTCGGAACAAAAAAAGTTACAAAAGTTAAATACGTTGTTTGACAGTTCACGTCCTAGCTTCTGCCTAATCACTAAATGTAGACAAGAAAGATAGTGAGTAAGAAAACCTAAAAAGGGGAAACAAAAGATAGCTTTACATTAACTGCACCTTCATATACCTTCATAGAGCATTCATAGAAGATTCATAAGCAGCATGTAAGTATACCGAAATGTCTTAAAATATTCTGTCCATAAAACTTCCAGACATGACAGTTATATACAGTAATATACATAACAAATATCATATTTTTATAATGTTATAATCTTTGTTATTAATGTATTTTAAAGCTGTTAAGGTATGTTAGGATATTAAGGTACACTTACATACTGCTTATGAATGCATTATGAAGGTACACTGAATATTCAGTGAATGCATTATAAAAGTATTTATGAATGGGGAGTTAATGTAAAGCATTATCAAAAAGATCAATTATTGTATATATGATTATTGAGATGTTTTAAGTTATGCAGGGTCATAGGGGCCTGTCCCGGAGCCTATGGGTGCAAGGCAGGGAATAACTCATGATGGGGCACCAACCCATTGCAGGACAGACTCACTCACCTCCTGACAATTTGGTCACTTCAATTAATTCAGCATGTCTTTGAAAGGTAGGGGGAAAATAGAGCACCTGGAAGAGACCCCACAAACCCCGCGGCCAGGTGTTACATGGGCGTCCCCTTGGTCCGGTCCAGCCGAGCAGGTCCTTACCGATGAGGATCCTGTGAGCTGGGTCACGCTCGGGGATTCGCGCCACATGGACACTACTTCACAAGGCAGGAAGGAACCCCACTCAGCAAGAACAAGCAAGCTCCACACATGATGATGCTCAATAAATGAATACACATTAATGCCAAAGCTAACAAAGGTGAACACCAGGTACACAGCCACACCCAATAGTTTAAAACGTCCTGCTTTATTAAGGTTAAAGTCTGCTCACCTTAAACACCATATTGCTGCTTCGGATAATGCTGCTACAGGTCTTGTACTCCATACTTGAATGAGATAGCCATAAAGAAAACTTGACTTGACCAACTGATTAAATTTGGCAAATTAAAATAATACTCAAAGAATTTTACATTTTTGTTTGAAACTGACACTAAGAAATGCTAATACAGCCTGGCATGTGTATATGTTCATATATAGATGATTTACAGGCCTATTGCAAATCATCTAAACCTTAATAATAATAATAGTGCATGGAGACACAGCTGTGACAGGTACATTTTCTTAGGTGTGTATATACAGCCTTTTCTGATAACTATCAGAAGAGAAATGGTTTAATGGGGCATGAATTCTGGATGAGGTATGACATGCGCCCTCTTGAAGGCTTGGAGGAAGTAGCCCGTTGACTGGAACGTGGGAGGACACTGGGATCTGAAGATACAGGAAAGGAATGGAAGTGAGTAGGCAGGTGGGCTCTTCAGTGGATTAGCTGAAGGTGGGAGAGTTCTGATGTAGCTTTTCTAATAGGGCAGGAGATGTGAAGCTGTCGTCCTCAATGTGTCCCGATGCAATGCAGATTGAAAGGGATTTTTAAATTCTTTAAAAGAATTCATGCAGTATAAAAAAATGATCTTAAAATTAGTCCAGGAAAGGCACATCAATTAGGACGAGAATGAAAAAAAAAAAACATGACAAATTATTATATTTCCTCTAATGTTCTTGCATTTTTGGCAGCCGTGAACAAAGAGGGTAGGGTTTTTGCTTCAAGGCTGCTATGTAATTGTTGGTGAGGGAACATATTTAATTGGCTGAAATGAGAAGATAATAATGTAATATGAGCACCAGCATGCCCTTAGCTTAAAAATACTTACTTTGCAAAAGGAACAGAAGACATGGTTATTTCTGTTTCCTTTAGGCACACATTAATCATATTTTAATAGTTTAACTGCACAATCAGGTACAATAAATACAAGAGTGTTGCCATCGCCTCATATCGAATTAAAATGCCAGTCCTAAAAATAATTTCTGCTGCTGATTTTTTCTTAAATGAGTCATTCTGACTTTAGAAACATGATTTCTGCATCTAAAATATGCTTTAAAATTAGGTTACAAAAGGCAAATATATCACTTTCCAACCATTATGATTTGGAAATATGATGTGCTACGTTACCTACGCCTTCATAACACCTTCATGACACATAAGAATGCATTCATAGAACATTAATAAGCTACATAAGGTAAGTATACCTTGACATCCCAACGTACCTAGAACAAATCTATGATATCGTACCCCTTGCTAAAGTAATATAAATAAAATGATTACATATTGGACAAAACACCCATTTCTTTATAAAAAGTCTTGAATTAAAGAAAAACAAACATGTTGGGGGCTGTGGAGGGATTTTCACAGGGTAACGTAATTACTTCTGAATGATGTGGAATTATTAATCCTGACAAAAACAGAAACAAACTCTGATACAACAACTGCAATTTCAACTTTTGTTACACTGCATTTGAGGACTGATGGAGGGGTCCTATATTACTCTGAAAACCCACCGGAGTGCTGAAAACTAGCCCGACTGCCAGGAACAATACTGAGCATTGTTATGTCACTTCCAAGACTGGATGGTATGGCAGATGTCAGAAACAAGTAGCAAAAAAAGGTCATGAAAGTACATTTGGAATGCTTCTGTTGTAATGCAGTGATTTGTTTTTCTCTGCAATAAATACAGAAACTCCTCCATTTGTTTATTAATTGTCCAGATTGACTCCTTTGTATACATATTTACAAATTATGGCTGAATGGTTTGTTTGATATTCCAGGCCATATTCCGGAGGAAATTAATAATTATTTGCATTTTGTGAAACTTTGTGTACAGGTCTGTATTTTGTTTCTTTGTTTCTGTATGTGAACTCGTGGCCATAGTTGGAAATTAGCAGGAGAACATTTCAAACTGGAGTTGAGAAAAGTGCATAGGTAGAGTATGGAATAGTCTTCCTGTTAGTGTAGTGCAAGCTAAAACCTTCAGCTGTTTATTGGAAAAAATGCAGAAGATACCATATTTGAAACAAAGACTGGGGTACCTGTACCCTTATCCCGCTTTCAATAAGAATAGCTGATGGCATATTACCTTCTGAGAATCAACAACATGGCATTGTCATGGGTAAAGATGAATAGCCAAGATTGTTCGAGGGAATAGGACTTAAATTGTCAAAGTGTCCTTGTCCTGCTATTGAGGGATTAAGCCCTGGGATCAAGGGATGTGTGCAAGCATGAATCAAAGTGTTGTGCAAATAACTGATGTTCTGTTAGGATTTCAAATGAGGAGAGACAGCAGTCTCTAATCGTTTGATAATGCATAGCTGCACTTTGCATTTCAGGGATGTGTGCAAAGTGTGAATGTCACAAAAACTTGTTAATTAATACTCTGCCTAAACTATAGAAATGAGCTTCAGCCCTCTTGGTAAATACATTTTCAATTCCTCTGTTTACCGTGCTAGGTATGGTAGGTTTTAAATGTAATTCAACTGTTTCTTGGTACAAAATCCTTATCGCAATTTTGACTTAAACTATTGTCTTGTGTCTGTGTATTTCCACCCATACTAATAGACATATCTGTCCACCATCAGCAAAATATTAAAAATATTAAAAGTCCTCTGTGCACATATTTTACATTAAAAGTAAATAAATACATACACTTACATAAATTCAACATATATGTGTATATTGCATAAATATACTAAGAAATATATCTACTCAACAACAGAGACATATGTCCAGAATATGGTTGTGAAGGCGAATACTAAGACTGAGGTTTCATCTATGCAAAACCCCACAAATCCTACTTAGATTAGTCTAGACGTTTGTGTATACAGCTTAGTCTCTTTGGCAGATTTGCTGTGACCAACCTTCTCTACTGTGACAGAATTTTCCTGCAAAGAACAAGGCAGCTGGAGTTCTAATGCAGCTTCAATAAAAAAAAAATCTGACAGTTTTTGTTGTCTGAGCTTTGCCTAACCGTGCCTGTTTTTTTTTTTTTATAATACATGATGAGAATTGCAACAGTTGTTAGAAGAAAAAAATTAGATGGGGATTGAGAACTGCTGCTGGGCTCTACAGATAATTGCTAGGAAAGTAAAAAAAAAATGCATTTGGAACAAAAAAAGACTGTGACTGCAAAGTGGGACAGCCATTGGTATTATGGGGAGTTGACCTGTAACTGGATGGTTAGGTGCTCAAGCCCCCACAAGAATCCCAGTGTACCCTACGGCAAGGTACCTGACATAGATTATTCTAGTAATGCTTCTGTGAATAAGGGACGTTATTTTTTTCCAGCTGATTCTACTGGTTTCAAGTTGGTACACCTGAGGGTGGACTTCATAAACAAAAGTAAACCACATCTAAATAAGTGTAAAGTGACTTATAGAATGGGGACCTCCTGAGCATTGGACACCGCTGACTCACTGTTAGGCTGAGATTATATAAGTGGTGGCAGAAGAGGTGTTCCTTCTTATACTATACAGTATGAGGTTCCCCTATTATTCCTGACAGGCAAGGCTTGAAAATTACACAACATGCTCCTAGGGCTGGGATCCACTAAGCAAGTCATCTTAGGGGGCAGAGTTCTGCATTTATGTATGTGTATCTGCAATGCAGAAAAGTTTACTAATATTACTGAGGTGCCATCTGGTTTATCAGGTTTTCCAACAGAATGTTCATTGCCCTGATGATCCAGTCCATCTGTTTTATTGTTGATCGTCTTCTTTCTCTTTTTCTTTCAACTTTTACAAGATATGAAAGTTTTAAAAACCCAGGAATCTCTGTAGCATCTTCACTGTTTTGGGATTTGGCCACCTCTTATCTAATTATACTTTCAATGTAGTTGATAGGAACATATAATCACATATAATAACATATATAATCAAGTAACCCATGTCTTTACATTTCTCTAATTTCAACAACAAATCACTAACCAGAAACCTCTACATTACCAGACAGGCATGCTTGACGTGATCTTGATAACCAGCAGAGAATAACCGGAAAACATCTTTACACACTTTGATATACAGGTATTTCCCAATAATCGCATTAAAGTTCCATTAATGACGGCCTGAAACACTGATGGCACATTTACCAAACCGTAAGGCAAGATCAAATATTCATAGTGGCCATTGTGTAGGTCGAGTCTTCCCTTCATCTCCTTCATGGAACTTGGTGTGGTTATACACATTGACTAAAAGTCCAGCTTGGCTACAGTAAGTATTTGCCAATTCTTAATCTTTCCAGAGCAGCAGGAACCAGAGCATAGATACTTTGTGGTTATTCAGACAGACTTCCCAGAAAATGTGGTTGGTTGATTCTAAAATACACTAAACATTCTAGCAAAAAAACCTTCACCGTTATCTGGAGAGCCATCGTATTTATCTGGTGGGGCCACACTCACCTGCTGCAAGGGAAAACAGCAGGGTCTACCGGATTAGAGGGAGTCATGGCGGGAGAAGAGATGGCACTCAGTGATTGCAGAACTTCCCTTGTGTGGTGATGGTTGCTTGCCATAAAGTCAGCTCTACTGAATCCTTTTAACTTATTTTTTAATTTTTACTTAAACATTTTTCTCTGTTATAGGAAACAAAGCTTAGTAATCTTTGCAATTATAATGACTGTTCCATTTCAAGATTATCTAATATAACTTCAATAATCCTTTTCATCCATTCTGTTCAAATCACTCATAGATGGGTTTTATGAGAAATGTATTTATTTTAATAAATATCGCAACATTTATCGCAAAAAATCACATTGCGATATCTGAAATTTTAATAGCATGGAGGTTCACGTCCGGCTATGGCATGGGGTAGTTGTATCGATGGCATCGATTCTATGCAGAACAGGGCACAACACAAGAATGAGAGACATACTGAAGCTTATATCCAGATGGTTTAGGTAATTGTAAGTAAAGGGAACAAATGCATGTATCCGAACACCAGGGCAATCAATTAGTACTAAAGTGAGCTTGATCACTGGTGATACCCTGTGGGTGGATCTGACAGATCTAGTCTCATATGCATTAGGTAGTCTTATAGTATGCAAGAATAAGATCATTTGTGTTTATTTGTGCTTCAGTTGACAATTAATCCACGTGTTTGTTTTCTTGCATTCTTGTATTCTTAAAAGCTAGCACCACAGTTCAAATCTGTCAGCACTCTTCATGTGCTGCCTGTTCTTTGACCAGATTCCATAAAGAATCACAGAAAATTCCATATCCTAAATGACAAATTACCTTAATTCTTTGAGATATGCCAGTACCCTTGAAGATTTTTTTGTAGGTCCGTCACTGCAGGTTTCCCAAGTGCCAGTTTGCGACGTTTTTCTCATTGTTTACAGATGCTTTTAACCAAAGCAACGTACAATCAAGAAAGTGGGGTCTGACAATCCCTGGCAGATTTGGGGGTTAAGGGCCTTATTCACGGGCCCATCAGCAAAATTATTTTGCTGACTCTGGTATTTAAAATAGCGACCTTTGAATCAAAGGCACTGGTCTGAACCCACTAAGCCACACACAACTTGAACAGTGCAATTTTATTTATATAGTGCATTTTCACAATATTACATGTCTCAATGCGCTTTACATAATCTCTGCCAAATACCCCCCCCCCCAGTGAGCAAGCCAGAGGCTACAGTGGCAAGGAACAACTCCCTAGAAGGAAGAAACCTTGGGAGGAACCAGACCCAAAGGGGGAGCCCCTCCTCCTGGGGCCGGCAGAGGAAG
>JAODKM010000040.1:7093288-7107727 GCA_026780845.1 Petrocephalus sullivani | reverse complement strand
TCTGTTGTCTCGTGTCGCAAGTTCAGTGACGCAGTAATGACAATTTTCTCCGGCCAATCAGTGACCAGTAGAGTTTAGTTTTGGTAACGGTTCGGTACACTTGGAACCTCGGCTGAGGTGGTACTAAAAAAAGGACCAGGTACCAGGTACTGTTCCCAGTGGAAAACCTCCCAAAAGTGAGCTGAACTGAATCGTGTCGTGCCGTACTATGCAGTGGAAAAGCGCCATTTGTGAATTGTCTGATATAATGTCAGTTTCCACAAATTGAGCTCTTGTATAACGTAGTACAGTGCAAATGTAAACGCTTCCGGGACTCATTTGGAGTGAGATAATTAAATTTTTTGTTTCCACAATCTGGTGAAATCAAGAGAGCTTCGATTAGCGTCACAAGAGACACAAAATTGATGTATTCCTTGCTATAAAATACCCTATCAATAGTGCTTTGAGTATGTGTTTCCTCACATGATTACTGTAGACGTCACGGTAGACGTCACTAGGCACAGATCTGATGGGAAGTAATTTTAGTTTGATTAGTAAATATATTAACTAATGTAAATTTATTTTCAGGTTTCTTCCAAAGAACCAAATACCAAAGAACACCAAATACCAAATATTCTTTCAAATACCAAAGAACACCCGCCCAGCCAGCCTCAATGACTATCGCCCGGTAGCTCTGACGTCTGTGGTGATGAAGTGCTTAGAGAGACTCATGAAATCCTTCCTCAGCTCCTTCCTTCCCACGAACTTTGACCCACTACAATTTGCATACCGGACAAACAGATCCACCGGAGATGCCGTCGCACAGGTCCTGCACTCCACACTGAGCCATCTTGATGAGGGATGTGGTAATTATGTGAGAATGCTGTTCGTGGACTTCAATGCAGCATTTAATACCATAATCCCCCACACCCTCTCGGATAAACTCCAGGACTTAGGTTTCAGTACATCTCTGTGTAAATGGGTGTACAACTTCCTGACCGCCAGACCACAGACAGTGAGAATAGGGGATGTGTACTCCCCAGGGTTGTGTTCTGAGCCACTCCCTCTACACCGCGGACTGCACAGCCAGATACCCCACTAACTCCATTGTGAAGTTTGCAGACGACAAAGTGGTGGTAGGACTCATCTCCGGGAACGACGAAAGGGCCTACCGGTGTGAGGTGGAGCACCTAGCAAAGTGGTGTGAGGCAAATCACCTCTCCATGAACATCAACAAAACAAAAGAGATGGTGATTGACTTCAGGAGACAAAGAGGGGCGTTAACTCACACCCCAATAGAGATCAAGGGAACTCCTGTGGAGAGAGTCAGCAACTTCAAATATCTTGGTGTCCACATCAATGAGGATCTCACCTGAAGCACACACACAGACTTCCTCATCACTAAAGGCAGACAGCGCCTCTATCACCTGAGGCGTCTGAAGAGGTTCTACATCCAGAGGAGATTCTATACTGGAGTCATCGAGAGTATCCTGACCAGCAACATCACGGCGTGGTATGGGAACAGCACTGTACAGCAGCAGAAAGCCCTGCAGAGGGTAGTGTGCACAGCGGACCGCACCATGAGAACCTCTCTCCCAGCCCTGCAGGACATCTATGCTGAAAGGTGCAGATCCCGGGCCACAAGGATCACTAGGGACTCCAGCCATCCCGCCCACAAACTGTTTAGGCCACTGAGATCTGGGAAACGCCTCTGCAGCCTGAAGTCAAGAACTGAACGGTTTCGGAGGAGCTTTTACCCACAAGCAGTGAGACTCCTCAACCACAGCAGATAACGGACGACACACACACACTTCCATTACTTCTAAAATATCTGCATATCTGCACTTTATGGTACACTTACAGAGAGATTCATATCTTAACAGTGCAATCGGCATACAGTGCAATGTATACTTTTACAGTGCAATGTTTACACTTACATGTGTACTTTTATATATTTATATACACCTTATTTATTTTCTCTTTTGTATGTGAAGCACAGCCGGGGGTACTTTTTGCCAGAAAAAGCATTTCACTGTATGTTGTAGCAGCTATAGCTACACGTGACAAATAAAAAATCTTGAATCTTGAATCTTGAATCCAAGTACGCCAGACTCCTCCTGCAGTGCAAACCCATGCAGTTAGGGTAAATTGCCAGTGCTGTCTGGGACAAGCACCAGCCCCCTGGCCGGGTTAAGTAGTAAGAAGATGGATGGATGGAAACTGCAACTGTTTCACTTCTAAAGCATGGATCATTTGCACTGATGCATGAGATCCCGCGACTGCACGTCAGCAAGGATTTCGGCGGAATCCCCACGTGCATTTCCCCACATTTAGCCCCAGTTCATGCATTATAAAAATAAAATAGATTCAGTTGATTTTCACAGCGTTTTCACAGGAAACTGGAGCTGGATATATTCTGATATATAAACGCATTGTTAAATATAACCTGTGTCCAGAACGCGGCTATCTAATCATTAACATGTGCAGTGACCTGCAGAATTGTTCGCTGTTTCACAGATTCCCATCTGGACTAAGAATTGGCGATGGAGCACCACCTGTCAGCACGCGTCGTCTTCAGCGATACGCACTTGCTTATGAATTCTCTGAGGTGTAAAGGTTAACAACTGTCATCAGATTACCCATTGATTTCAATCAGTCCTGCTTGCTATTAAACAACCTTTGACAGTTTAAGATCACTGCTTAGTATTGATCCTTTGCTTGTTGCATTACATTTGATTGGCACTGGGGCACTGTCGGCTCTGAAAACAGATTGCTGTCTTCACTTTTTTCATTTACTCAAATGAATTCCAAGAATACAGTTCAGTCCTAGTTATCAATGATGTTACAAATCTAAGACTTGATATATATTTGCAAAGGTTGAACATCAATAATACAGAAAAAGCACCAGCACTGTAAATGTTTAATTTCTGGAATGAATGGAATTTAATACAATCTATAGATTATAAAACTCTGGGATATGGGGAGAAAAAAAAAAGCTTTTACTGAGTTTCAGATTTAACATGCTCATTTTAGAATTTCAAGTTGTTAGCTGTTTACCGTATATAATGTATGACATTGTATCTAATGCATGCAGTTATATTTAGGATTAATAAAAAGAAAGGTTTCATTATTCAGCACTTGTAGCACTATAATGCTTCAAGTGTATATTGCACTGTCGCAGATTTTTTTTTATCTGTATACCAGCTCAGAAGTGGTCCTAGTAACCCCTATGTATGCTGGTGTTTGTTCCAGCTGACTTCTTAATTAACTGGCCTTGATTTATCAGTTGATTGAATAAATTGCACAATTCAAATCGAATCAAATTGAGAGCATTAGTTTAGAGCACCCACTATAATTCTCCAACCGTGTTAAACCAAATTTGTACTGGTCGAAGCATGCCTAATGGGAGTATTCAGCACAAATGGCATTTGATTGAGAAGATTGAAGATTAACCAGTTCATTGAATGGGCACTTAACAATGAAAAATAATGTGTCGCTGTAATATTTTCATTTCCCATCAATTTTAAAGGTACACAGTTTTCAATCCTCAGCATGACCAAATATTGAATGTTTGAATACTAGTATGCAGCAAAATGAAAATAGATTTAATAGTGTAAAAAGATAGCTATCAATTAATGTAGCTCTCATGAATCTATTAATCATTTGTCATAAACGTTGAACTTTGGCTCGCGAAGGCAGTGTGTCAAACCGATGAGGACTTTATAATTAAGTCCTCTCATATTCATGCACTTTAAAATACAAAACCCTTATTTTACTGACTAAGGGAGTGGGGATGTTATAATCGGCAGGTATACTGCCTGTTTTGCTCCATATGCAGGATGCAAGTTTGAAGTGCTTATGTTGTTTATTGCATAGGTCTCTGTCAGTGACAAACGTGATGCTCTCTAAGTCTTTTCTGCTAACCACCTTCTTCAGGCCTCCTAGTTTTATTGCTGGATTTGCTGACTGTCTCTATTTTACTTGTCCCCACTGATAGAATTATTATTATAAATTTTAACATTCATACTAAAAATCAAAGTCTTGACTATAACCAGGCCATAAAGCTTTTTTCTACTAGCAGGCTGAGCTGGACTGAAATGGAACCAGGTTGGAAAGTCAGCTAGATTTGTGCAGAATCATTTTTTTTCTTCCAGCTCAATAAAGAAGGTAGAATAAAGTTCTTTTTCAAACGGTGACTGAACGATGTCAGAATTCAGCAGGGTGGGTGTTTCAGTTTTCTTTTGCACTCTTTAGTTTGCATTTTTTTTCTTCTTAAAAATTAAAGTTAAATGTACCTTTATGGAAAACACTCTGCTAATCTATGGCTACTATCCACAAACATATGCACAAAACAAGAAGCACGTGCGAACTAGTTCAACTATTATTTCACATTTTGCATTGCAGACAAGCCAACAAATACTATGGTAGAACAGCAGGACACCGTCAGATTTCAATGTACAAATATGTTAACGCTAGCCAGCTGATATATTTGAATGGATGCAATGGGCATAGTGGCACCTCTAAAATAGAGAAATACTAAATGTAAAAAGCAGGGCACTAGCATACTGAATACTCTCAGACATTAAATCATGTTTCTTGAAGACTGCTAATTTAGACATATTTGATCTAGGTTGCAAATACAGCCAAGTATAAAATGACAATCTCAATGGTTAAGTCAATGTAAAGGATAACAAGACAGTCAGACTTCCCTTCTATAAAGTGTGTTATTGGCAAAGACTCAAACGGTAACGAATCGGCAAAGCTACGTGATATAATAATGACTTCATAAGTTTAACTGAACGCTAAATTCTTAAGCCATACCGCATCCTACTGGACCCTTACCAGAATGTGTGGGACAGGCATGTTGTTACTTCGCACACCATTTTTAATCATTTGCTGCTGTTGACTGCATAAATTACAACCTCTAAATCATCTACTTGTTTACTTGATCATATACCAGAAAGCTAATGAAGGAGCTTCTCCCTGAGAAGCCTATGCCACTCATAATAAATTCATAAATTCATGTCTATCCTCTGGATATGTTCCCAGGCTTCCAAGGATATATTCATAATCAAACTCAAGAAACCCAGTACTCAGAAGAAGCCCAATTTGGATCCTAATTTTCTGGCCCCCTACAAGTGTAACAACTTCCATTTTATGAAAATCTTACAGGGAGACACATAGCAGTTCTCCACATTCTTGCAGTCCAGTAATGACTATGAGATGTTTCATGCTGTCAGCTCTATAGCACTGAGGTAATTTGATCTGTGTCAGTTGGATCGTATACTACTGTGTGTAATTCACTTTTAGCATTCTATACCGCCACATTTTCCTGGACACAATATAAAATATTTTTGTTCATATGGAATAGGTGGTCTAACAGTTTAAGTCTTATCATTTGGAGTATTGGCAGTAAAAAAAAAATATATATATATATATAATATATGTATATAATCAGACAACCCCCTGACACAGATCTACATCCAGCTACATCCGGCTCTTTGGCTATCCCTGACCAGGCTGCATGATATCAACAGGATATTAGGAATCGAACGTAAATAGATGTACATCATGCATACATCCTGAAACATGCATACAATACAACTGCGTTGCTTTTATTTCAAAGGTGATTGCTTTTTTGGTGAATGTTGAGTAAACAGTGATATAATATTGGCGTTTTTACTATGCCCACTCCATATTTTCATTGTCTAATTGTAACACCTACTCTTACCAGTAGCGGCTAATCAAAGCCATGCAATTTAGCACTTTTTATAAATTAATGTTGTTCAGAATTGAGTGCGGCCTATTGGTCCTGCCCTCCACAACAGCCTGAGTTTGTCATGTGGCCCCCTGGGAAAATGAATTGCCCACCACTGCCCTATCATCTTGTTTTATAGCTTAGATAAATCAGAATGATATAAAAAGCTTCTTGTTTCTAAAAGCCAAAATGCACCAATGGCATTATATTTTCCCAAATCTGCTCCCCTGCATTTCCTTGCCCAAATCCTAATTATGTTCCCTCAAAAAATAGTATAAAAGGCAACAGTACTGTTATAATTATATGGCATAATCTAAAAAGTACTTTACTGCTCATGTTCAGATTCAATCTGTGTCTATCTAATGTCTCCTGAAGCCTTTCTAAGCACAGGACGAACCATGACCAGGCAGGCACTGCCATCACCATTACCTTTTCATGCAAGGCCATTGCTTGGTATTGACCGTCCTTCATGTGCTTCATTATTGAAATTTCTGGTCACCCACATAACTGCAGTTAGTACGGGGGCAGGGTCATGCAGACGACTATAGGGTCTGGGCTTGTGCATCCTGACCTGCATGTCAGTATTCTGATGCTTTGAGTAAAAACTGCAGCCAGTTATCCAGATATTCTTGCGGTTACAAACGAGATCCGTTCCCTGAGTCCGCCTTTAAGTCGAATAATAAAATCCATAATAACAATAATAATCACGCAATACTAATAAAAGTAACTACATATCGGTACTGTACTGAATCTTGAACTGACGCACTGCTGGAGTTGCACAATGTTTTCAGGTGCTCCACAGAGTAGTGTGCCACGACGTGTGGGACGAGACACTTAAGACCAGGCGTTTACTGACACAAAGAGGGGTTTTATTTAACGAAACAAGAGAAGGGAAACCAGTAAGGCCATGAGGGTTTGAAACAAAAAAGCATGAGCAGACAGGAGGAGCAATGTTGGTGACTGGACTGGGGTAGACAAACAGGTACTTATGCTGTGTTCCATTTACAGTATAACTGTATAACTGTACCTTGGAGGTTGTAAGTCGGAACTGGGAATGATGTCACACCGAGTTAATTGTGTTATAGTACAACAAGTTGGAAAGCCATTGAGCAATAACAGGGCCCTGTTTCAGAAAGCAGGATTTCTTGCTTAGCCAGATAACTCGTCAGGTTTAACATACCATAGTTTAAATGGCCTTCACTTACATTTAGCACAGACTACTTTAAATCTGACGAATTATTCAGCTAAGCAAGAAATCCTGCTTTCTGTCACAGTTCTAGCCTGGTTAACTGTTAGCCATTGTTAGCAATATCAGTTGATAACATCAACATGGCATTACATGGTGTTTTACACATAAAACACAGCAACACATCCACAGATAGTGTTTGGACAGTACTGGGTGAACGACTGATGTAATGAGCTACAAATAAGACATAAGTACTAATAATCAGTATAAAACTACAGCGTTAACTTCTGTTGATAAAGTGTACAGCCATCTTGAATTCTGAGGTCGGGCTTGTATAGATAACTCTGACATTCAGAGTAGCAATTCTAACTTCAGGGGGAGTTCCAGGTAAAGTTTAGATAGAAATGAATACATTAATGGTAGTCTATTTATGGACTTTATGGTAGTCCATTGATAAGTACGAGTTGCCTGTACGCTGGGCATTATTAACCCGAGGGCTGCCTATATGCTGGATTGCAGTAAGAAGCATATATATAACAGAAGAAGAAGCATTGCCCTGGGGCACCCACCATGCTACCCCCACTAGCTTACAATTAGTCACGCATAAATGACTTGACACAGTACACTAATACCATTTTATCTTTACTTTGTGAATCTCACACAGTACAGAATGTTCATCTTTGCAGCCAAAGCCAAGTGTGTACAAATGAGCAATACATTTGGCACATTTGGACCCGTCTCACTTTGTTCAGAGCTCCGCTGTTTTATTGTCACTGTACTTAGCCACCTGGTATTTTCTGTTCTCCAGACAAAATTCCTTGCCATAAAATTTCATGGTGCAGGTTATCTGACAGCTGTAGACTGAGCGCCCTTTGTGTTTGCTTGTGGATCACTCATGAAAAGCCTCTGCATTATGAGACACCTACACTGGACATATTTGTGTGGCTTCCCTCAGTGAAAATCTGTGCTGAATTTGCTTCGCTATATCAGCAGTAGAGTTCTAGAAATACATGATTTCAAGTCGCAAATCTCACAGACCCTGATTTTTCTAATTAATGAGCAGTAGCACAGTCTTCCAGGATCTCTCTCTCTCTCTCTCTCTCTCTCTCTCTTTTTTAAAGGCTATTTTTTCTTGGTTTTTCAGGTTAAATATCTATAGTAAGAAGATATATTTTTCCAGTAAAAGAATAAAAAATGGATTATAATAAGGGATAAGGGGAATCCCAGCAGATAAGCTTTATTTATCACAAACTGAGTTTATCATAAATTATTTCTCCTTGTTTATTGTTTGTTTCAGCATTGGTCTTACAGTACTTGCATACATAGATGCCGATGCATTTTAAATTGCTTCAGAAAATAGCATAAAATACATCTATACAATACACAACAATAGAATACAATAGATTCTATAAGCTCAAAAATTCAGTCCTCATTAACAGTCATATTTTCATATGCATGAATATATTTATACCTGCTGGGATGTAATTTTAATGTGCAGATTCTGGGATGAAAAAAAATTAAATACTAGAAAATCCTTTCAGATTACAGCATTTCACGCCCTCTTCTCTCATTCCTCCTGGCCATAAATTTAAGGATCACTGACAACACCGAGGTATCTAGTTAGTTTGTCTCGTTAGTTTATCATTTTTTTTATTGTCGCTGTACTTAGCCACCAGGTATTTCCTGTACTCCAGAGAAAAATCCTTCATAAAAATAAACACACTATATTGCCAAAAGTGTTGGGACACCTGTTCATTGTTCATTTTAAAAATATTAACACTTAACACTTTTACATCTGACTCTCTTACACCCTATTTTACATCCTGCAGATGTATTTGCTTTCACGATAAAAAAAAAAATTCACTATCGAGCTAAATATATTGTTATAATCAACAAAACAAAACACTTCGAAGAACGAAGATAGTCCATTTAGCCCAGACTCCCTTAAATCCAACAAGTTATCCAGCTAAGCATGAAATCCTGCTTCACAGAACACCGCCCAGGCTGCAGGTTTTTGTGTTTCTTTGTTGCATTTGCACCTCAAGAGGTTTTTTGTATGCTATATCTGCAGTTCAGCGCTAGTTTTTGTTTTGTGTTTTCTTTTTGTTTTTGTGTTTCGCACTTCACTGCCATTGTAGATGTGGGCGCTGCACGCAAAGAAGACAGCTGCATAGGGCTCATGATAGCAAAGACAATTGTGTCATGTGCGGATCTGCTTTGCAGAGGATGCAAAATAGTGCCCGGTGACACAGTATTTCACTTTTATTTAGAGGGCCCGTTATCGTGCCTACATAATTGCATATACAACGTGCATACACTGCTTTCTAGGCACACAGGGACACGTAGCAGCAAACAGACATGCAAAACATAAAAAATATCAAGATTTCAATGTGAAAGATCTCTAATATGTACATTACATTATTTAAAGAAATATATGTTATAATGGTAAATAATAATATTCATCAGATTTAGCTAACTGCTGTAATGACAAAGATGTATTACTGAAGATGGATAATTATTATAGTTTGACTCCTGTATCTGCGATTTCAGTTATCTGCAGTTTACTGCTGTCTGAACGAAAAGTTTAAGAATTCCATACATAATTAATAAGTTTCAAACAGCGCACCAATCCAATACAGGCTGTTAGGTGGTGAGTGCCCATAGTGGGCAAATATATTTTTAAACAAATACATTTTTAAATCTAGCAAAAATGAGTTTGCCACGTCGTAAAAGAACTTGCGCCATGCGCTTCAACCATGCACTTTAGATGATCAAAATAGGGCCTGTCATTTAAGAACAGGTATCTACAATATGTCACAATGCATCGATTTTGGAAATCCCACTGCAATTTTATGTCACTGGTGGGTCACACCTTCTACAATAATGACTGTAGTTCCAGATACGCACTACGTATATTTAAAGGTTATTATGTCAGCCATGATGAGAATTTACTTGAATGAGCGAGTTCATTCTGACTCATCTCTTTGCTTCCATTGCAGATACATTACAGAGTACATTGCTAAATATGTAACTATAAATTACAATGGGAATATTATAATGTAACTATGATTGACTTGCAGTGTTAATTATCCTCTATTTTAATTTTGCTTAGTGTTTCTTAAAAATTAAAAAAGTAGAGGTAGCTGTAAGAAAACTTTTTGTGCCACTCTGCCATGCCAAAGCTTGGTTAAAACGGAAAAGCAATTAATTGAATAAATGGCTATTACCTTAGATGCTTAAAAGTTATACAAACCTCATGCACTTCAAAAACCTTTGAAATTAGTTTATTGATCTTTTGTTGGGTTCTATCCATTTTTCATCAAGAAGAATACTATCTGCAACTAGAGTACTTAACAGAAAACTCTTTTGGAATTAAGTGTTTAAAATTATTTTTAATCATATACTACATTGAAACTGTTTTCAGAAGATGATGATCATCAGAGGGTATCTTAGGATCTTAATCTAATCTTAATCTGATCTTTTAATATAAATCAGACATAATTTACTTTGATTGGCAAACAGTAACAGCAAGTCGCTTTAAACATTTTCAGTTTACTTTGCTAGGCCACATACCTGAAACATAAGCATTAGTGTTGTAACTGTAATTGTAATTGTAATTGTAGTAACTAATCTGATTTGAAAGTTATAAGTTAGTATTTTTAAAAATAAAGTGCATTTCCAAGAAGGATATATTTAGTTACTGCAAAACACAAACTTACATTTTGAAACATAAAGGAATCATTCTAGTCAATGATTCAGAGTAAATAATTTCTAGAAAGAGAAAACAAATATTTTATGAAACATTATGAAAGGCTGCATTATTACTGGTTTCAAATAGTATTTATTGAAAGTGGCTTATATCCTAAGAGTGATATCTTTCAAAAAAAAAATTTCAATTTAAAAAACATTCTTCATTGGTACAACGCCGAAGTCCCACTTTATGCTTGCGCTGGTAATCTTAACCATAATAATCCTACCTGCTTAGCTGCCATCAAACTATACAGCCTGTAGTGGAAAAAATGCATATTTACTATTTTGAAGGTAAAATGTTGTCAAAATGTACAAGCAATGTATTATATACATGCCAACAGACACACACATTCATAAGCATGCATTCAGTCATTTTACGAAACTGGATTTCCAGTCATGGTAAAACTGCAGCCTATCCCCAGGAGACATTCTGGATGTGATGCCAGTCCATCACAGCGCATGCACTGTGAGCCATTAAGAGATATTATCCCACCTACATCATGTCTTTGTTGGAGCAAATTGGTACTTAAAGGAAACCCACATAAACTCTGGGAGAACAAGTACTCACAGAGGTAGGACGGGAATCAAACTCTCAATGGGACCCGCATGTATGAGGTCAACTACTGCCCAAAAACATACCCATAAACTATACAGAGTGCTACGTTAGTATTCAGATTTTTAGGCTAAGGAAGGTTTCAAGTACTTGCTGTTTTGCTGTTAGCTTTTCATTTCTTTGGATACTTAAAAGTGCTCTTACAAACAAAGTTTTCACGAAGTTTTGAGTTCCACAGTTTAATAGGCTGATCTAGTGTACTAAACCGAATGTGAGGAGATGTCTCTCTGTGTCACACGGAGGGGTAGAAGTGAAGATGACACTTGCTATATTGAGTGACAGACAAGGACACAATACAGAGGGGAGAAAATCTGTTTGAAATATTCAGTTCTTGAGGATGTTATTTACAATACACACATTTCAGCTATAAATGTACTCCTGAGTGACATGTTCCTCCCAAACTGCCAGGACTTGTAGTGTGACCACCAGATTTGATTATGATGTCATAGCCGGTTATTATTCAGTTAGATGAAGGACCAAAATGTCTACTTTACTTGCCATTTAATATATATATTATATTAATATAGAAGATGTTTCAAAATGGCAAACTGAAACACCCCCCGCAAATGATAAGGCCGCCATCTCAGCACATTCCAGCACACGCATTCAGGCAAAGAGCACATGCCCACACTAAGAGCAATTTGCAGTCGCCATTTCACCTTTTCAGAATTCTGCCATTAGAAAGAAAGAGCTGTGGATGGATACAAGCCTTAAAACCCCAAAGCTGTGGACCAGCAAAGCCACTTGGAGAGTCACCCAACTGAGAAGTACCAGCCCCTTACCAGTAAGGGAAATGATAAATACTATACAGTATGTTCTGCACCAGTAAACTTAACATTCTAAACTCAACACCCCTCAGCTTGTGAAGCATGCTACTTCATCCTTAGATAATTTAATCTAATTGTACATGGTATAATCTGCTTCTACTGTGTGCCTTCTTAGAATCACCTGAGTCACTTCATTACTCCTTTCATACGATTCCTTGAACCTTCTTTTCAAGAAATGAAATCCAGCACTTATAATATTATAATATTTAACGTGGTATTATTATTATTATTATTTTAAAGTATTCCTTATTATGTTAAAGGGTGTGTGTCAATATAAATGGGAGACTTAAAGCTCTATTTTTCAATAATTCAACTTCAGTGCAATATTTTTTATAGGAATGAAAATGCATTTCATGGTTAAAATACAAATGTTACAATTAAATACTACTGCTGTAACGTTGGGTTGAACATTGGTGGGGGGGGGGCTTTTGCATCGGCATGTTTTTATTATCCGAGGATGGTTACATTAAGCTAATTTTTGGTTTTATTGTGATATTTATTGAATATTTATATGCAGTTGATTATACAATTAATAAGCCTTTAACACTTCTTTGTCTATAGCTTTGATTAAATAATTGGGTTATTCTCATTATATGCCTTGTTTGTCTTTGTGCGTCTTCATTGTCTTATATTTATTCATGCAGTAGTTGTGTTACTATTATGTTCACATCAGGAGTCAGACAGGATGTCATTGTACTATTAATGGCTGGAAGCAAAATTGGATTCTTGCTGATGAACTCAGCTCTTCACAGTGTTGTCAGGATATTGCAGAAATAAAAAAGTGCTTCCATGTTCATATCATCAACCGGGCATCACTAAAGTTATTTTTAAACTTGGCAGTAGCATAGTGGTTAAAGATTTTATCTGCAACTAAGTGTTGTTATACACTGTTTCCACTATTATAGCATGGATAATATAATAGATAATAATCAGTAAAACAGAAATAACAAAAAAACAATCCAAGTGTAATCCACTGTCTATGCCGTGGGATAATAGGAAAACTGCAAATTGCCCTTAATAATAAAAATTGATCCCCAATGGTAGAATCTCTTTTCACCTCCCCCCTTCTTGCCCTCCATGAGAGCAAACTTGGCCGTGAAGGGCAGCCGCCTCATGCAGCACCCAGGGAGCTGGGGGCCAAGGGCCTTGCTCAAGGGCCCACAGTCACCCCAAGGCCAGGCTTAAACCAGCAACCGTCATATCACAGGCACAGAGGCTTAACCCACTGAGCCGCATCATTGCAAGAAAGTAACATTGGAGTCAGACAAATTATATGTAATCAATCAAATTAGAGCAATCAAATGCAAAACAGAAAATATGAGAAAAGGAAAACGACTGAAAATTTAATGAATATTGGGACAGATGTATTGTAACTTTTGGTAAACTACTGTTAATGCAATACTAAGGGTCTGAGGTTATTTGTAATCTTATGCAGAACACACTGCATAAGTATAAGTACCAAAGGAATATCTTTCATTCCCAAATA
This sequence comes from Petrocephalus sullivani, assembly GCA_026780845.1. NCBI lineage: Eukaryota > Metazoa > Chordata > Actinopteri > Osteoglossiformes > Mormyridae > Petrocephalus > Petrocephalus sullivani. Next base: position 7,094,128 of record JAODKM010000040.1, on the reverse strand, counting down.
CAAGACAACTGCTATGGGAAGACAAACATAACATGATTGCCTTGGCTACTATAATCACAGAGCGCGTGTTTAACAAATGCTGGACAAGCTCTATTACCGAACTATATTTTCCTGTGGGCATAGGACTGTTACTGCAGTGTTATTTGAATTAGATTGTAAGAAGCCTCTGTTTTGGCCAGCTTGGACTCATAATTTATTTAAATTTATTTAAATATTTGACCAGTTCGAATGCACAGTTCTCTAGATTATTGTTCATGTATCACTGGAGTTATGAAAATATAATATGAATTTGTTGAGAAATGACAAAATTAACTAAATTAAAATTAGTACATTGTCATGTATTTTTTATCTAATATTTTTATAAATAAGATTTGCTTGCATAATATTATCAGGACCATTACAAATTTTAAATATAAAAACAGTGGACACAGTAGATGAAGAATGTAAGCAAATAGTCTTTTAGTTAAGTTGTCTATTGTAAAAATAGCATTATTATAAGAAGTAAGCGGAAACAAATTGCTTTAAATCCTGTCCAGAAACGATAGTTATTACAGGCAGTGACTGGTATTCCTTGTCCCGCTAATTATAGCAAGGTGAGTTTATCTCATTTTATGAGCAATTATTAGCATATAATTTTATCTTTGTCCAATTTTAGCATGTTTCGTGAAACTAGAGTAGCATAGTTTGAAATGTTTTTCCTTCTGGTCAATACTGTGCTTTGATGACTTCGATGACAGCTAAATGGGATCTTTGGCATTCTGTCAAGCTGCCACCAGTTAATATGACCAGGAGCCCCCATCCCTTGAAACACCCCGCCCCCCCCCCCCCCCCCGCCCCGCC
>JAODKM010000040.1:7071002-7082178 GCA_026780845.1 Petrocephalus sullivani | reverse complement strand
GTGCTACATGTGACAGCAATCTCCTGTATTCTCTGTATCTCTGGACTATGGGGTAGGGTCGCAAAATGGAAGCCTTTACATACAACAGAAAAACATCCTGGCTGAAATTCCAAAACATATGACTGGTGCAAAAACAACACTGCGCATCACCAAAGGAAACACCATACCTTGGTGAAGCATGGTGGTGGTAGCATCATGCTTTGGGGTTGTTTTTTTTGTGGTGGGAATTCAATTTTGGCCCAAAACCTTCAGGTGTCTGCTAGGAAGATGAAGAAGGATCTCACCTTTCAGCATCCAAATAAAAAAAATAATGGCTTCACCAGAAGAAAATTTAAGTTTCGGACAGATTTGGTGTGGCAAATATTGTGAAGTCAAGATGTGGCATGCAGATAGACTCCTTCCTAAAAAGACTGAATGCTGTAAAAATTTGTGAGTTGTATTGTACAGGTTATATGTCACATTAAAGGTGGAAAAAAGTTTTGAAATCATTTATCATGGTCTAATCTTTTTACATCAGAAAAACCTGGAGTTTTAACAGGGGTGTGTACACTTTTATATTCACTGTATTTATAGGCTTACCAGAGAACACAGTAATCAATAAAACAAACTGACTTGCAGTATAGCGAATAGGGACGGTCTGGCCATCTGGCATGTCGTGCACTTCCCTGGCAGGCCAATGGGGTTGAGGGTTGGCAGAATCAGTCGTGTCCTTCCGTCGGTCCGTCGTACTTTTTGCCGTGTGTGTGGTGAGCCTGCATGGTTTTTGACCCCAGTCCAGCCCTGATTCCAAGGAAACACTCCATCAATTGCCAATCATTGAGCAAGGAGGGGGGGGTCACCCATAATTGCTACCCACTTCTAAAATTTCTTTAAAAAAATAACTGCAATAGAGTAGAAATACTTTCTACACAAGTATTGCATATAACTAACTACCTTACAAAAGTCTACATTGATATAATTTATTGCCCATATACCTCACCCCTACCCCAGTGTCACATTTCTTTCCATCAGTATTTAGATCAGTTAATTTATTCCCAGCATATAGCTTATCCAACTGTCAGCCTGTCCTCTCATTATTTCATTCTGTGCAACATTCTGGAACAAGCTCACACCTGCAGCCTTTGAAACTGGCAGCTGGACTGCAAGAAATGTGTGGAAATTGATTTTGCTGCAAAATCCTCAGCACCGCTCTCTAACGCTAATCAGTTGAGATTACCTATGAAACATTGATGGTATCTCCACAACAAACACTTACGAGTCCACCAATTACCTCTTATAAAAGATCTGGCTGGCCCAAGCTATGTGAACGAAAAAAAAATATGTATCCACACTTCGTGCGTGATCTGTAAATATCTTCAGGAGAAAGCTGTGCTGTAGATACAAGGCTTCCTAATTGTGCTTTTGAACTTTTTAAGCCAAGAACTACCTTGGCATCATGATAACCAGCTGTTACAAAGGGGCATGATGGATGATGAGCCACGTTGCAGCTGACATGCAGTGGGAACTGCATTGTGAACCGCACTCAGGAAACATGAAACAAAGGGACCACAAGGGGTCTAAACCGAGGCAGGTAGACAAAACAAGAACTAACAAAGGCTAGAACTGAAACACAAGCAAGTCTGAAGGAACACACATGACACCTGTAATGACCAAAGGAGGAACAGGGCAACGGCAGGCACACACACAACACACACACACACACAGACACAGATAATGAGGGCTACACACAGGAAATCTGTATTGGCCATTACAAATTACACACACCAGGGACTCGGTGCTACAGGGAACAGGTGAAGGTCATTAGGAAGAACTAGGACTCAAACACTAGAAGATACTAAGATCATTGGTGGAACAGAACATAACTACAAAACTAGACGCAGGCTGGGATAGCCAAGAAGGTACAAAACGTGGACCGAAACTGAAGCAGATGAATACAAGAACATAATTAAGGTGGGGATCACATAACGGACAGATAGCGAAATGTGCAACATTGTTGAGACCATGAGATGAGTTAGACCTACAGTAGGTGAAAACAGAGCAAAGGATGGGGATGGCCAGTGATGCCTACTAGCCAAACGGCATGATGGCAGATAGAGCGGGACAAGGCAGGCAGACCGATCCTGACACCAGCATCATAATATTAGCAAACCCTCTGTGCCAGTACAATGTTTTATGTAAATTAGGACATCTCTATCATAGAGTGGCACGGTAATCTCTCAAGCTCAAATTTTCTTCATAATGCATAATCAGATGAGTTGTTACACTTTAGTGTTCATTTTCCCCCCCTTATTAGCTCCCCAGAGGAGTGTGCCACAACACTTGTTTAATAAATGAGCCCTTGAACTAATCAGAAAGTACAGAAAAGGAACTTCTAATGTATATGACATTGATGAATGTATCAGGACAAAATTACTGTCAATTTGCCCGGGATTCTGTGACAGCCGGATATGTAGTATTTAAGTCCTGTCATTCAAAGAAAGCTAGTCTACGGAGTCATGCTAACCTTGACTTGTTACCCTTGTTACCAGCGCTGGTTCCTTTCCTATATTGCTTTTTACTATTTGCTTTGGTGTTTTGCACAACATAAAGCAGATGTAAAAGACTTTATATATCAGGCTTATGTTTGCTTTGACAAAATGTTACAAGTGTTTTAACATATAATTGTACTCTTTATTAATGGTTTTCTCCACTAGGTTTATCCAGAATTGAGCTCTGAAGGACAGGATGCAATTATAGGTAACTAGAAAACTATTAGACTATTCTAGTAATATAACAAGAGCTGGGCGACTTTGTTTTCAGGCTGATTAAGAGAAAATGTACACCCCTTTGCCATTAGATAAGCACTAGCATTTGTTTTTCCTACAAACTGTTTTAAACAAGCTTTTAATGCCTTTTATCTATCAAAACAATTATAGATGTGTTCTACTTTTAATGATAATTCCTGTATTTAATGTTGTTTTGACCTAGTTTGATTAATGCCTTTATTACCCTAAAATAAATCACATTCCGAAAAGAATGGTTCCGTGGGTACCATCCTAACTGGCATATTGGGAATGATATAAGGTATTTTAATGCCTCTCTTTCTTGATATTCTTACAGAGCAACAAAACTGCAGTCACAAGAACGTAAAATGGTCTCCACCTGCTATCTTTACTACCTGGCCAAACATACTCCTGTTCCATGTCTTCTTCATCTACATAGGCCATTAAAATCTACCCCTGCCCTACTTCGAACTTTTTGGATGACGTAGGTCCAGTATCTTCAGCTTCCTTTTTTTTTTCTTCTTACAACTGCTTGTCTCCGGAAATATTAATTGCGGCACGTACTGAAACATGCACCGCAGCTATTAAAACTTTCTCTCTCCTTGTCAAGCCTAACTTTCTGGGAAAGCTTCTAGGAAATCGGTCAATGCATGACACACGTCCTCCTGCCTTTTGCGTTTAGTTCGCAATCCAAGCTGGAATTGTAACTGAAGGTGTGAGGAATATCTGTCCAGGGGCTGACCTGGTACGCAGGTATCCCACCATGCACCTGTGTGTGGTGTGGAGCCCAAACCACACCCAGCTGTGTCCCAGTTTAATATATCGCAATGTTCTGTAGTAGGTGCTTGAAATTAGTGTGAGACAGAGATAAAACAGGCAGCGATAAAACAGCGAGGGAGCTGACTCCCGCAGCCCAAAGTGGCAACGCGTTCATATTCCAAGTATTGATCTTTATTTTAGCTTTTGTACTGTATTGTTAGTTTGCCTTGTTTGGCATACATTACACTGAAACAGTGAAAGAGTGATGATGAAGGACTATGAAATATATTTCATCTGCATACTCTGTCTTGTCATTATTACAAGCTAAACAAGCTAGAAAACTTTCCTGTGACTTGTCTTGTTAAAAATACATTTAGCGAGGGCTTGTGCTAATTACGGTGTATCACTTTCCAGAATGGAATAAAATATAATGCTGTACTTGTGTTTCCTCACAGAAATCCACACAATGGGACGCATGAAACACCCTCAGTCATACACAGCCTTTTTTGTACTTAAATGCTTGGGGGCTGCTGAGTGTCAACTTGATTTCATAAAGCAGGAGAAGGAGCATGGTGTGCGGGACTCTGCATTGATTTCGCTGCCAATACACACACACACACACACACACACACACACACTCAGACACAAACACACATGCACAATGGGGGCAATTATATATTAAAAAAAAATTATATTGAGGCTGGGTGGGCCAGCCTTGTGATTGGGTGAGCTGTGGGTTAGGGGTCCTCGGAGATGCGACTGCTGAAACTGGGCTTGAAACGGCTACCTATAGGTTACAGAGCCTTAAATGCACCTTCTAGGTTGTGCAACATTTATAAGAAGCATGTAAGTATACCTTTAAATCGGAACATAACTTAACAGCTTTAATATACAATAACAAACTTTATATGATAATACGATTCTAATGTTTGCTATTATTATATATTACAACTGTCATGTTTCCATTGAAAATATTATGAATGCAGTGCTTTATGACATATTAAGGTACACTTACATGCTGCTTATGAATGTTCTACGAATGCGTTATGAAGGTATTATGAAGGTGCACTTAATGAATGCATTACATAGGTGCAGTTTATGTAAAGCCAATTTTTACATTATCCAGTATCACATTTAACTACTTAATCGAACATTATATAAAGGACGGGAAAAAATACCATGTCTTTTCTCAAATAGATGAGAAAATAAAACAGTATTTACTAGAAACTTTTGCTAATGATTATGGCCATTGCTTTGTTTTAGAAGAGTTACAAACCAGATTTAGGGGCAAGAACTTTCTTAGGAGCTTGGATTTGAAATTAAATCTAATTCCTTTTAAAGAATTCCAGGTGGTTTTACTGGAATATTATTTTTAGTTAGGTCCTGACTGTATATGGTGTAAAATCCATGATAATTGACTATTGTTTTCAGAATGGGGGGGGGGGCAGCATGGGCAGAATTTGAGGGTTTGGCTAACAACTGATCTGGGCAGATGCTACAGCAACAAAAATGCAACACAATGTGCCTAGAAAAAAAAAGTGTTGAAAGCACCCACTATGGCCCAGTTTTACGAGACATTTATAGAGCACACACTTTCCGTGTCTGACAAAGGTGGAAACAACACTAAAAGCTAAGGTGAGAGAGAGGTCACCAGCTGCGGCAAACATCAGGCGGGCAAAAAAAATGTCTGTTTTGAAATTTCAGCAAGTAAATAAATACCAAGGGGGTAATCGCATTATAGAAAAACAAAAAAGTACAAAAAAATCAATCATACCTAACATAAATTACACACCTGAATATATTTCTAATTAGTTCTATTGTGATTCAATAATTTATTTTACTGGATGGCAACATTACAAAGTTTTGAGATCTTTTATTGTCATATTCTTTGAATCCATTCCATCTGGGTTAAATATATACATAATGGCTAATTACCATTTATATTCCAATTTACAGATCCAGCCGTGCCTATTTAATATGCATAAAGATTCAGAATTAATGCCTCCTGCTTTTACTGCACTGTTTTACTGCACTGCCTTTTTACTGCATTAATTTACTGCCTGCCCAAACCAAATGTTATGCATGGGACAATTAAAACCCGAATTCCATAGCATTTACTCACCCCGATGTAAGAGCGTGGGGCTTAAACTGTGCGCATGGTACCCTTTGAAGATTACTGCATATCTGTTCTTTCCCAACATTCAAAAACTGTATGTATATAGAACAATATTTTACTATAATTTTCCTAGAGACTCTCAAAGTTTTAGAATGTTCTATCTTAAAAACTCAGTTCTTAAACCACAAGCCTCTGTAATATGCAGGTTAATATCATTTTACATTTTATTCCTCTTATAGTCTGACATACTCACCTGTTTTAACCTTGATCAATACTTTCCAGGTGCCTTTTCTATTTTTACTTTATATACACTCTAGGAGGCCTGGCATGTTATCAGGGTTCTGGCCCGTGCCAAAACTGGACCGATCACAGAAGGGACAGAAGCAGCTGGTGTTAAGCTGATATATGCATTTTAAATACCACAGTTTGCATACTTTTGCTAAACGTGACTTTTTTCTCCCATTGTAGTTTATTTAAGTTGGCGCTTTAACAATTACATATAATCAATTAAGCACTGGTCAGGTAGACTAATCTTAAATGGAGGTCTAAAGGGTATACACTACTTAAACCTTGCAGTGGATATTTTTTACAGAGATTGTAAGATTTTTGATGATGCAATGATGATGCAATTTTATTTTTTAAAAACACAAAAAATCCCCAAAAAATAAAAACAGCCAAAAAACAACACAAAATATAAATTGTACAACATATTTTTTTTAAAAATAATGAAGTTGCTTTTGTAAAATATGAAGAATATACTGAGCAGAAGGCAATCTTAGAACATTTTAATAAGCACATGGTGTATTTGGTTCACATTATTGTTATATTTATTTATCATTTGGATCCTTTTTTGTTTGTACAACTTCAGCGGTTTGTCACCACAAGGTTCTGTATCGTGCCAAATGTAGTTCCTTTATTACTATTGTATTTTCATGTGCTGTATTGTTTTGGTCCGACTTACCTAAAAATCCGACTTGAAATTAGACTTAGGGAACAGATCATGTTCGTAAACTGAGGTCTGCCTGCAGTATACAGCATTGTTGCCTAGAACCTAGTAACACTGTAGCAGTTATAGATGTGAACATTTATAAAGAGGCAAGACAATTATGTAGAAAACCTGATTTATAAGGTCAGTGATAGCCTCAGATTAAAATGACTAAGCAGAGACTGCTGTGCCATACATGATCAAAGCTCAAACGACCCTGTCCTCCAGGTTTCCACTTCAGATCCCATGCTGCGATCTGGGCAAAGTAGCTACCTGAAATGACACTGCCTCAATATTATCCACATTGCTACACTTTTTTATTTTTCACAGGAGTGGAGACTACTCTCTGTGTTGTCACAGACGGGGTGCTTTTCCTATTCCTTTTCTGTGAGAAAAGAATTCACGGAATTGTTTTCATTTCATGATGTGCAATTTGAAGAATGCCTCCTTTCAATCTACTCCCTAGTTCATTTGGTAAATATTCTCATAGTAATTTTTTTCCAGTTTTCCTTAAGGGTGATCGTTTTGGCTTTCCAGATCCCCAAAAGCAATTTCCCTAAGACTCTAAGAATTTCCTGACAAGATAATTGCTGAGTATGTCAGTCTAGCACCAGGATTGAGATACCAAGATTGCAGCGACTGAGCAAAGGTGACAGCCAGAAGTAGTGGGTGCCCTGATAACATTTCTCACAGAAATCTTTGTATTGTGCAGCCACGTCCATCCACATAGGACATAGGTCTTGTTTTGCTTGTTTTCTTTAGCCTGTGCCTAGATAGGCCAGTGAACAAATGTTCAGAGAAATTAAATTTAGTGTGCCCTGGTTCTTAGAGTATAAAACTGCATCACAGTTAATGTTTACCTTGTATTGTATTGTTATACAATTACCAGTGTTTTCCATTTCATTTTCTTCTGAGACTACTTTATATGCCTATCTAATGACCCTCAAATAGTTGTTCCTCCATCCACACACAGAACTCATATCTGAAATTCTCTTTGTTTAATTCAGAGCAATTTTTGATTAAGAATGAAACATGCTGCCAAGCATGTATGGGGCACCAAGTATCAAGTTCTAATTTTTGTCCACAAAATACATTCCGTGCCACAACAAAGCATTATTTAATGACAAAATCAAAGAATGCCTTGCCGCATTCTGTACACAGAAAGACAAACGCCAGTTACATTTAGTCCACGAAAGCATAAAGGTGTCACTTTCTTTTGCGCACAGAAATCAAAAGCAGTGTTTCATTTTGTGCACAGAATTGATATCAGCCCTTTGCATTTTGTGGACATAAGAACGTCATTTCGTGCACAAAATGCATTTTATGTAATAAATTTGTATTGTATACAAAATGCATTTCATGAATAAAATAAAATCATTTTCTGGACAAAATGCATTCCGTCAGTGAAAGAAAGTCATTCCGTGCCACACTGGCCAATAAGCATGCAACCATGCACTTCAGAGCTAAGTCTGACTATGTCACGACATGGGAGAAACAGCCTTGTCGGACAAATGTAGGAAGTCACTTATTCTTGGTATTTACAGGATTTTAAAGAGGTATAACAAATATCTGAGTGCATAATGACTGACTCTCACAGAAATGAAGCCTCTAGTCAGTTTAGACCATGTTTGGATTATACATGGTTTACTCACCGTAACAATTTAGGGCAGATGATGTTTGTTTCTGGTAGCATGTCCCAAACATTAATTCACACAGAATTTGCTAAGCAAATATATATCTTGACAAGATATAATAGGTTACCATCCATCCATCCACTCACTAAATGGATGTAAGCCGTATTTGATCATTAGTGTGTGTGTGTGTGTGTATATATATATATATATATATATATATAAAAGAAAAATGTTGGTTTAATGCCTCATTCACCTCTGTACATTGTGTAGATGAGGACATCTTGAAGTGAAATGGAAGAGGGTAAAATGTGATTTAGAGGAGTTGTGTCAAATGCGACAGCATAAATGATGCATCTAAATTTCGTATCTTATATATATTTAGATATAAGAATGTGGCTGTGACAAAGGCAGATTAATCAAACATTTTCTGTATTTTACGTTTTGTTGTTTTTCTTGAATTATAAAAAAAACCATGGGCACAATAAATACACATTATGTACTGGATATTCAGTCAAGAAGACGCATGATGCATAAAAGTAGCGTTACCAAGGAAGCCAATTCATCATATAAGGACATTAATAAAATAAATATATATATATATATATTCACAATATATTTTTATTGTAACCAGAGGTTCTGATTTAAACAAAACCAACACAGCATTTATCATCAACCATGAATTGACAAATGTTTACCATTAGCTGCAGCAAACTACTATTTAACAGAATATGAAATATTTCTTAGGTCATTCTCAGTTCCTTATCTTGGTTACACGGAAATACTTACAGTTGTTTGAGCTAACTCGAAATACATTTTCAAAAGATTATTGTAATCCTGAGACTCATAATGTACATATGGTATTTATGGTTAATTTACAGTAAGTGTCAAATGAGTATGAGGGTAGGGACATGTTCCTACTGATATTGTAGGAGTACTGTGTATGTGTAAGGGAGCGAGGACTTCAAAGCCCCTACCAATGTGGAAACCTAACCTACGCCCTCGGTATGTATATTGCTCTGAAACATAAACCCGTCAATGCATATCATTTTAAAATGTCTTTCACAGAGGCAAAAAATAATTATTATTTTTCATTGCTAAATATTTTGACATTTTTAGGATGCTACTACTTACATAACTATTTGTAAAGATTTAAAAAACTGCATTCTTTTTACTGATAGGGAATCATACTACCCATTGAATTGAGTCCATAATGAATTTCCAAAATACATTTTTAATTTCAGTACAGTATACTATACTCATATAAAAAATGACCTGGAAAATTATATATTTTATATATATATATATATATATATATATAACCAGCATACACCAGCATTCTCAGTGTATTTGACATTGAATTTTTGAATTTCAACCACTGAAATTGTCCACTTCTGGGATATAATATACTATTGTGTCATCACCATTAAATTATATATTAAAAGGTTCATCTCAGCATTACTGAATAGAGGATTAATGTATCCAACTGGTCATAACTTTACTGTTCTTTGGTACGGTTCATTTCCAAAGTATGTCAAAGTAAACCTTTTGCAAAGTACCTAAGTGCCATTCTCCTGATGGCAATATCTAAAATCTGCAGCAGACTCAGCACAGCAATCGCCACCCTTCGTTAAGCACACACCCCTTGGTATAGCCGCTATCCACTGAAGCTGATTGATACCACTATTACTCAGTCTGTTGCGAATGGAGCTAAATGATAGAGACTGCAGTGCTGACCCCTTGGATGCAGCCTGTTACTGACACTCCAAAGTCAAGCAAGGAAGCCGGCGCTCCGTTCTCCACTGTGTTTCTCGTGACGACAGTTTGAGCTGAAAATCATTTAAGTTAAATGCCAACTAAGAATAGACTTTGAATCAATCAAATGTAACTGTCTGCTGGCCGAATTAATATATTCTTTGGAAAGTCTTAGCCTTTTTTTTTGTCTGTAGGGAGGAATATGTCAACACATTTGTGAAAAAAATGGACTATTATGACTATAAGTACTAGTACCTAATTCTTTATACTGTATATAAAATGTTATAAGTATCGCATGACCCTGGCAAGGATAAGCAGGTGAAACAGCGATGGATGGAGATGGTTATGACGGTTGTTAATAATTTATGAAATTATTTTATAGGTGTTTTAAAATATGTAGGACAGGCAAGGGCTAAATTATTCTGCTTCAATTTTGATCTTTTTATATTTTACGAGCCAAAGATCTAACCATATGATTTAATTTAGTATCCTTCACAAAGCATGACTGTGTAAGTACAAATTCTAGAAATCATATCAGATCACGGTTTATCAAGCGCACAAAACAGCAGTATAAGCAGGTAATAAAACGAGGCATTAATGGGCAGAAGGTAAAAATGTGTGTGGCCTGGTATCATTACCTTCCAAAAATGGCAGACATGTTTGTTTTAAATTGCTACTTGCAGAATTAGAAGCATTTTGATTAATAAATAATCAAGTTGCCCTTAAAATGGAAAATGTAATGCTGTCTCTGCACTTAATCTGTGGGCCTTGTTATAAAATATGTAATAATAACTGACATCCAATAATATAAAAAGGGGATACACAATGTACAGAAAAGATCACATCAAAAGTATAGAGTATTATAGAGCAATTTGGATATAGATATAAAACTGGATTCAATCATTTGAGTAACCATGTCAAATTGATACAAAGTACTTAAATGGAATCTAAAGTAGAAGGAATGACCCTGTTAAAATTAAACGACTAAAAGAAAAAAAAAAACAGAAGTTCAAATTTCTCATTGCACTAAACTTTCTGAATCTTTTCATTGATGACAGCACTAATAAAATCCATGCTTGTATAAAACGTAATTTGAAGAGGTTCCTAAATTGGCAGGCAAATTTTTCCGAATCTCACCCCTCATTGTCTGTTTAAAATGATTTGGGTT
>JAODKM010000040.1:7006011-7049386 GCA_026780845.1 Petrocephalus sullivani | reverse complement strand
AGGGGCCCCACGGGCCCCCTGCACCCCAAGGGCCCCTGGGCAGCGGCCCCGCTGGCCCGGTCCGTAATCCGTCCCTGATTCATATAGAGACGCCGCAAGAATAAATATGTCTAAACTGATAGCATTCTAATTAATAGTTATTACTATTTCATCCAGCCATCCATTTTCTGTAACCGCTTGTCCTCTTACCATTACATGTACTATATAATTTTACGTTATTAAAAGTACACAATATCCTAGACACGCTAGACTAGGCAGAGGCGCATTATTAAATGCTCACGTAAGGACAGCTAAATGGCACATCACCCTTATCATTTTGCTGCATATTAATGAAGCTTAACAACGCTTAAGAAAATAAAACTCTTTCACTGGTTTCCGAAGCATGCGTGTCCTGTCAAACCACTGTAGTTAAAGTTACCCCCCCCCCAGGGGATCAATGAAGTTAACCTTAATCTTAATTTCTGTGTGCTTGAAACAACTGCACCGGAGCTGCTCTGGCCGGGGAGAAATGGCTGCAATAGGCTGCCATTGCAGAATTTGCCCCCGTGTTCTTCTTCATAAAGCTATTTTTATTACATGCAATCTCGCCTAATCGCGAGCTTATTGACACTTCGGGATCTCGGGCACCGCGGGAGATTTACGGCCGTATTGCACCGCAGTCTAAACGACAGTCCACAAATATAATCCAGGACCGTGCAAATAATATCATTTTGTACTCGGGAGTTCCACAACAACAAAGTTTATGTTAGACAATCTATGGAGACGGTGTTATCCATACGCGCGTATCTCAGCATGAACATTAAATTACGCAATATGGAATCGGCAGCTTCTGACGGCTGGCACGCCTGCTGAAATCCCTCGTAAATAAATGGGTGCAAGCTCATTATATTAAAAAGATTAATGCAGCGTAAACGCACATGAGCAGGGAAATATCTCCCCTATCTTGCCTCTGGGTTCAGCTGAGCTCCTCCCCCGTGTTGGGGGGCTTTCGTTTGATCAAATCCTTCAACTTGAACCGCTTCGCCCAATATCACTTTTTACAACCACGGCAACTGTAAACCCCGCAACTTGCGGAGCGCTCGCTGGTAGCAACAATATATGACAATATAACAAAGGGGGGAAAAGGAGAAAGGGGATTAAATACTCTGTATCATTCATTGCCAGCGGTAATGGAGAGACGGGTCAGATTTTTCCCAGTCCGGCAAATTGCTTTTTGCTTCCAGCTTCTCATCTTGACCTCCTTCTTTGTCATAACCGAGACGAATATAACTTGTAGATCATGTCACCTGCCGGTTCGCCCGCGACCTAACGGGCTATTAGAGCCACTTCAAGCGGAGGAATCTGCAACAGGCTCCGGAGGGGAAGTTGTCGGGGATGGAGACGGGGCGGCCGGGCGCGATCCCGCAAGTGGCGAAACTCGCCGGCGCGGAGATGGAGGGGATGCCGGCGATCGGCTCTCGGACCCCGCGGAGGACCGGAGCGGGCACCGAGAATGGACTACCACCTTGGACCGCTTGGGGAAGGGACAGATGTCGGAGGGGGAGAAAGTTTCCCACCTCGGCGTGCGAGATGAGAGGGCAGACGACGGACGGAATACTAAAGCCGCACTCGCACCGGCCGTGCGCGACAGCGCTGCGGATAGTTCCCGGCGCGGCGGGAGACTTGCGGGAGAATCGGACAGCGGGAGCCGGTCAAGCGCATCCCCAAAGAAAGGTGCCCTGCCAGCCGGTCGCCGCAGGAAGCGCAGCCCCTCGCTGCGCAGATCCGCCCGCTCAGAAGTGAGATTTAACAGCGAAGACAGACGCGCGTCCGGCTCCAGACAGGACGAGCTGAAACTTACCAGCTCGACTTTCGCACTGACCGGGGACTCTACCCATAACCAAGCCATGGTGCACTGGTCAGGGCAAAATAGCAGCGTAAGTGATGCGCTTTCATTAATGCAGCATGATTCACTGACTCGCAGGGGTGGGAGCAAAGCCCCCCGAAAGTAAAACACACCATTTTTTTTATAACACTTGCGATACTTGATATTTCTTAAATGCCACTGGCAGGATATTTATGTGCGCGCCGAGCCAATCTTGTCCAAGATCCGTCTACAACTGATCATTGTTAAGGGAATAGGCTCACTCTTTGTCTTTGAATTTACAACAGATTGAAGGCTTGATTACAAATGGTTGAGTCAGGTTTAAGACGCACAAGTTGCCTTATATAAAGTTTATATCACTCGATTTCTGATTATGAACATGTTAGTCATAATTGTTATCAATAATGTCACATTCGCGCAGTCTCTGTCATGCTGAGGCATGCTGCTTGCATATCTTTCAAAATATTCACGGCTGATTAGACGTATCACTGATGCCCCCTGTTATCTCCATCTACACGAATAAATAATAATAATAATAATAATAATAATAATAATAATAATAATGACAATACAAGGCATATTTCTCAGAGGACGCGCTACCCGGTGTTACTCACTAATTAAAAAAAGAAAAATCACTTAGCATCTCCCCGCCTCACCACGTTGCCCTTGAAAAGTGGATTATGATGTATGTGATATACGTGTGTACGTGTATTGATTATCTTATTGTGGAACGCACTACGTGAAATATTGTTATATATTGCTTTTTCAAAAGGTAATTTTGAAATCTGATCAGCCAGAAACCCAATTTAATACACGGTATCACAGGATGCCAACACGCTTTTTGGCATTCCCTCCAGTCCTGCAGTTTAATTATGCTTCAGGTAAATGCTATAGTGGTTGTTTTTTAATCTTTCTGTGTTTCCCTGGGTGCGTGATGGAATAAAATAAATCTCACAACTGAAGTTGTAACTAGCAGTAGTAAAACACATTCTGAAGCATCAGTGTGTTGGCTACTCCATGTGCGTTTAAAGTGTAGCATTGGAAAATCCAAATAGCAGCATCTTGGCATATACAACTGACAGATTTTTTTTTCTGTTTATTGGTTCACGATTGTCTGCTTTTTGATCGTGAAATGGAAACACAAAACTTTGCACAAATCTAAAATAGATGTTACAGTACATAAAATATGCAGAGTTTCTGCAATACCAAAATAGAACTCACTTGTGAGGTTTGCCATCTGTGTAGCGGTTTATAAAGCAGCACGTGCTTAAAAGCAGGCATATGTATGTGTCATATAAGTGGTTAATCTCAAATTAATATTGTAATTGTCAGGCCTTTGAATTATTCTTTTCTGTGGCCCATAGATTTTCACTTTAAAAAGAAAAACAAATTATTCTATTTTACTTGTTGCAATACCAAGTTTACATAAGAAATCAATTTATGAACAATTATTTTGGGGACGACTTTTGACATACCTTTCAGTTAATCCTCCTCTATTATTTGACTCACATAAAATACGATCTTCTTGTTTATGTTGAGAGTACTATTGACATGGTAAATACAGTTAATTATGCCTGTTTTTACAACAATAACTCACGGATTTCTAATGACACTTTTAATCATACAAATCAAACAAAACAACTCTGTCATTAAATACTTACTGGTTTCATATTTTAGGCATAAATGAATATCCACAGGTAATGTTGTTTGGCAATAAATTATTTGTCTGCAAATCACATACATGTATCTAACTACTACTTGTCATTTACGAACTAGAATGTCAACCAGTATGACATACATCGGAAATATGGGAAGTTATATGATGTGTCTACTCATTGTAACACAGTGAGACCACACAATAACAGGCCACTGATGCATTGCAGTTTGTAAACACGCATTCACTCCATGACCTTCAAAGGCACCATGTCATTCAAACTGTTCTATAAATTGTTTCATTCAAACACTATCATCAGTATATGGAAGAGATTGCAAAGTATTGATTTCCATCTCAATTGTAATTACCAAGGACAAAGGTTTTCTAAGTAATGCTCATGTCATGCCCGTGCATATATATGTACGACAATAAAAGTATTTTTTTTTTTCAACTTTACTACTGAAAAAATTAAAAACTTTGGATCACATACTTTTAAGTCGATACAGGCATGTAGTTAGTATGTCATTTGGAAGCAATTAGCAAGTACTGCTATTATCCAGTTTTGCTAATTTGTTTCTTTTTAATTTGTCATGAAATGAGTATTTATTTTGATTGTTCTTTGTAACAATTAGATAAAACCGAACATTAACATAAAACCCATTCCAACTCACTCTTTATTGGCCTCACCTGAATAATTTTAGGTAATTTGGAAACATTTCCATTAAAGTGTACAGTAAGTGTTCTGTTTTCATATTTTTACTGGTATTCACAGCCATAAACCCGCACTGTTTCAGTCTCAGCTCATTTTATACAATGTTATTACTATAGGTCAGGGGTCTCCAACTCCGGTCCTGGAGAGCTACTGTCCAGTAGGTTTTCTCTCCTACCTGCCTTCTGATGGGCCACACCTGTTCTCAGGTAAAGACCAGGAACAGGTGTGGCTTATCAGAAGCCAGGTGGAATAGAAAACATACTGGACGGTAGCTCTCTAGGATCGGAGTTGGAGACCCCTGCTATAGGTTATGCATATTTTTGACACACAATATTTGAATCATATATTAGCATCACTGTCATAGGATACTTTTTATTAATGCAATAGGCATTTCAAGTTTGGGTCTGTTGAAGAGATCTGGCTGTTTTTCCCTTACTTTTCGATATTTTTTAAAAGTATATACATATATAAACTTTCTCTGCACGCACACTTTCCGAAAGCAATGTGTCTCTGATTGGGAATACTGCAAACGGCCTGACCCAATTTGAATCACTGAGGTAATATGATCCTCTCAAACGCACGTATTAATAGTTACAGTATCCACATTAGCAGTGCTGCAGTGCTATTTGTTCCAGCTTGTGCCTGGTCCTTTAGTATCCAGCATTGTTAAAGTCTGCAAACGACTTACGTTATAAAAGTGTGAATAACGAACATGGCAAAATCGTGTTCACCATGTTCCCCACTGGGCCCACCAAACCTTCAGAGTAAAACAGTTACGTAAGATTTCGAGCTATCCTGGAGGCTGGGCGGATACTGCTCGCTGCTCCCGCCACCAGGGTACACACTTTCATGTTCTTTCTGTGTTGTGTGGATCCCCACTTTGTACTCTTGATCCCTCCAGTAGTCAAAAGACATGTGGTTAGTTGAATATGTGTGTCTAAATTTCCCATGGTGTGTGTGTGTGTATGTGTGTGTGTGCACATGTGCTGTAATTTACTGCTATCCTATCCTGACTGTTTCTCTGCCTTGTGCTTTGCTGCCTGGGATAGGCTCCACGCTCCCCAAGACCCTGTAATGAATAAGCAGTTGGAAGATGGGTGGGTGGATGGATGGATGGATGGATGGATGGATGGATTTTTCTTGAGTATCCAAGCTTTTAGTATATTCAAAAAATAGGCCTACATAATATCTAATAAGCTTGAGCCTATATACTAACAGAACTACCACAGATCTGCTTCAAACATTCAGTGACCATTGCCTAATTATATATTTTCTACATAATTTTAATTATATTGAGAGTTACATTACCTCCAGCCGGCACATTAGTATTATTTAATGAGCCCTGCTGCAAATGAAAATCGCTAAAATTTCCCTGTGTAATGAATCAAGTTATGAGGCTATCAGGGCTATAAAAACAAAAGTCTCACTATAGCGTAACATTTCCTATGCCCTTGTACACTGTGTTTGATTATGGTGATATTTATACCATTTCCCCACCTGATGGCAATCAAACAGCCTCTTAATTTATTCGGTCCCATTGCATACTTTCCACTTCAGTTATTTAAAGGTGACTTCATTCACCTGTTAAATTGCTAATATTTTTGTTTGTCTAGAAGGGAAAAAATGGATCTAGTGCAAGTAAGGTTATATCTACTTACATCTACTTAAAACAGAATTTTGTAGACCTTCGATGGGGATTGCATTACTTGAATTTTAAAACACATGTACATTTTAATCCCTTAGTGCTAAATATCCTTTGTAAATATAGCACAATAACTAAAATATCTAAACTAATGCTGTTAGTCAAATGAAATTAAGTCATTGATGTGTTATATTCATTTATAAAGATTTGATGTTAGATTTTCGCACCAAAATTGCACAGAATCCGTGAATTATTTGCCCACTTTAGTAGGGCTTTGATATTGCCTCCTACCCTGCTAAACAAATAATAAAGTATCAGTCCTGTTTGAAGAGCTCACCCACCAAATGTTGGACTGAAAACCGTACCATCTTGTACAAGTTTAATGCCAATCGTAATAAATCATTCTGCGCAAAGCCCTCATCTGTTCAAATTCAACAACGTGCCGCTTTATTTAATAGCTGAATTTTAGACTGCCTTTAATTGATAACTGCATATAAAATACCTATATCTGCAGGTTTAGTATTACAGCAGGCTTTCCAGGCTAAACAAGAGCATTTGTAAACATGACAATAGCAACAGCGACCAGAAAAGTTCTAGTTTAAATATAACATAGCTTCTTACTTACAGGACCGGCATGCTGGTCAAATATAACTTTGGGTAAGAGATTTGATAGGATACCGACAATAGTGCTCTGCGCATCCTATCCTGCGTATCCTATCTTGCGCATCCTATCCTGCGTATTGAATCACAACTGAAGTGCGTCTGTCATACAGAACTGTTTTCCTGCACAAATTGAGATGATGCTGAATTTAGCCTGGGAATTGCACATATATTCTTACAACATAGAAGACATCATATAAGATCACAAATAATAAATGATAAACTGTGATATATTTCTGCTGTTTAAATATTCACTTTAAAAAGCAGTAAATTAAACAAAGACATGAGGTATGGCCACTTACGTAGTTATGCTGTTTGAGTATATTTATATATAGTAGGAGCACAGAGTGAGTGTTGCCTAGTATAAGAATACCTTTGCCTGTTTGAACTCCAGAGCTGGGAAACATCTTCTTTTTAAAGCTGCTATATGATGACACACAATGACAACAGCAAACTCAAGTGGTGATGGCTGACTGGCTTGTGGGAGCCTGGTGGACACAGTGCAACACCGTCGCTCCCGCAAACTGTAAATGGATATACTGCTGCATGTATGGTAGGGCACATTCTGCCAAGCATTCCTCAGCATTTATATCAGAATACAGCAACAACTGGCATCAATTTAATGCATTCATGATCATTTTTTTTTTTTTAGTACCAGACCAAGATAAGCATTTGGCTGGTTGGATGGATGGATGGAATTCATGTGCTTTTTAGTCATTTTTATGCTAACAATAATACTTATTATTATCATCATAGTTATTATTAAGAAAAATGATAATAGTAACAATAACAGTAATAACAGCAAATTATTATGAGTACTGCTATTGTTATCGTTTTTAATAAGAATAATAATAATAATGATGATGATAATAAGAATAAGAATAATTATTATTGTTGTGTAAGGTTACTGTACAATTAGAAACCTTGTTAAATGGCGTTTGTGGTTATTAAAAAGAGCGCAATATTCACATTATGGCCTCACTTACGCCGCGTCCAAGCAGGTTTGGCGAGGCCGAGTGTAGTGGGCACCCCGCCACCAGTGCACATACAGGAGTGCCCATTTTTCACTTAGTCCAAGCAATTCTTTGGATGGTGACTGCACAATCAGCATTTATGCCGAAGTGCGGCTGGAAGCAGATGGCTTTCGTGAGATTGTCCACTCTACCTGTTCCCATTTTTATTATGAATGGCCAGCCGGAGACCCGGTTGCTCCTCCTCGGACGGTACCATTCAGAAGTTCTCAACAGCACCAGTTGACGCTTTATGCTTTATGTTCACGCGCCACTGTGCTTATCGCTTGTATATGTAATGGATAGTCCCCACTGCCAGACGACTGTCCCACATCTGCCGGCTTTGCAGAATCGCCTAGGCACTAATGAATGATAGATTATGCGATCAGTGGCCTGTAATTTAGGGTGGGGCATTGAGCAATGCTGCCTCATGGGTTTAATGAGAATTTCTTCAGCTGGCCGCCACACTGCTGCCACTTCGGGAGTCTCACCTGGTGCCAGTGTCTCTTTATAGCTTAGAAGCTTTGTACTTCGTTCCAGAGAGTGTTAACATGCCCAGAGGGAAAAACGAAAGAAAAACAACGGAGCATGTGCAGGAGCGCATCTGCTAAGACGCTGTCGTCATACGGACAGACCGGGAATAAACATCATGCCTAATTTTTATGCGTAAAAGGAACAAAAATATACACTTTTTCTCAGATTAGTGCGTTGATGTTCTTACCGTTAACTGATATTTAAATGTTACTGCACTTTTTTTACCCCTTAGCCCTGCAATTTATTGATATGTAATATACGTCATACGGAGAATGCATGCGGCAGTAAATATCATAAATAAGACTGATAAGTTTATTTATAGTGATTGTTTTAAAAATATAAGAATTACTTATATGGGATTATTCATGAAGGCCAGATAAAATAATGTCAGCAATTTAAAACTGCATCTGGTCCCTGTGCTTTATACAAACTAAAAAAGATGGAAGATCCAGTGTGCAGGGATAGAAAGGACGTATAACAGTGTGCCCCGAAATGCACCTGTCTGTTCTCTGTCGTTTGAAGGGGGATTGCTTGGTGCACACATTAGCCGTGTCCAAGCAGCTTTGCTCCTTTTGCAATTCAGATAGACAAGTTGAATTGTTGTTGCTGCTGCGACACAGGCAGGGGTCTATTTAGCGGGTTTCAAAAAAAAAAAAAAACAAGTTTAATCTAGCCACTGATCAGGTTCAGAACTGTATGGGCATTTTGGTGCCACAAATTGAATTCCGGGCAATCTGTAACCCTTAGGAATATGGCCGAAAGTGCAGATAAAAATGTCCTTTTCAATTGAAGACGGCACGTGTGGAGGGGAGAGATGAGATGCCGGCGAAGTTAAGGGAGTAGGTCAGAGGTGGCAGAGAGACAGCAGGATAGAGTGTGAGCCGAAATAAGCCTGCAGGGTGCCTCTAGCGCCCGAGTCACTTCTTTGCAAACAAGAAGAATGTCTAGGTATCAGTTCAGAAGAAATGCGTTGACTCTAAAGCCTCACTGATTGTCCCATTTAGGCTGATTGAAACAACAAAAAAAAAAAGAAAAAGGAATCACAGTTCTCAAGTACCTATGTGTGTGTATAATTCTGCAGTTTATATTTAGTAAGTACTGCAGTAGAACATTTATATTTACAGTTTTATCATGTATCATCCCAGGTGCCATAGCAACGCCTCCAAGTTGATTAATAAGTCATCTAAATTTCAATACCAATGTTAAGTATGATAGCAGCACATACAGGAATTCGTAATGTTTTTTCTGGACCCACGAGTAAAAGAAACTTTAAAGTGAAACCTCTGGTACTATTTTTTTTAAATCCTATTTCACTTAGATAACAGCAAGACCAGTACAATACAGATAGGACGAGTCTTAGACACATTGATGTGATTTAAGAAATTATTTTTCAAACACTGAAAGCTCAGTTGGATCTAAATAATAGATCTCCACAAGGCCAAAAAAAAGTATCGGTATTTCGTATTCAAGTAGCTCAGGATGTCATCAAAAAGAGGTCATGGGAACATTGTATGCATTCTCATTTTTGTCAGGTATAAATTAGATAATCAGTCAATATCCTTAAGAATTAAAACTACATCTATAATACTAATCAGCTGAGACTGGACATATGTTGTTGTCAGCGTGTAAGTCAAATAAATCTGTCTGCAAGCTGTTAGATAGAAGGCAGAGTGGATTTCAGTGGTCGAGTTCATTTTTCGAAGTAGTTGTTTTTGTGTTAGCCTATTGACATTGTTTGTTTCCAAGTTTCCTTCTGATAGCTCAGCTGATATAGCACTGGACTGTAGAAGTGTAAAAATAGACATCCCTGAATTCTTACTCAAAGGAGCATGGATTTGTGGGGTAGTGTTTGGCTCAGTGGCTTAGGATGCAGTGCCTGTGATTGATTGTGATTGGCTGATTCAAATCCCAGGGTTGTGGGGGTGATTTTGTCATTGGGCCCTTGAGCAAGGCCCTCAATCTCAATTGGTCCAGGGACTGGCTGATCCTGCCTCCTCGATAAAACATCGCGTTGCATAAAAATAACTGTTGAATGAACGAAAGAATAAAAGTATGTTTATTACAACCAAATTGTGCAACCAAAAGTTACTAAACTGTTTTCACATGAAAATGTATAATAAAAATAGAAATAAATGAGTAATCACTGTAAAAACGATTCTTTTGAGTGCCATGAAAGCATATCTCATTTAAACCCTCATTGCAATTGCTCTGCAGAAGCAGACTACCCTACATTGAAAATCAAACAAAAAGTTAAATCAATATCCTTTGAGTTGCATTCACTATGTAACTTGTATTCAACAATAATTATCACATGATTTACTAATATATAAATAGTAAGCTATCATACTCCTCCATATAAGAATATCGTATGATAGCTTATTTGAAACACTGGCCTGCAAAGATGTGTGGAAGGTTTCATGGGTCTGACAGAAGCACGTCATAAATAGGGAATTGCACTTATTGGGACAGGTAACACGGAGAATCCAAATAGATTAGGCGGTACTTGCCAATCCGGTCCTTGGGAACCCATAGACAGTCCATGTTTTTGCTCCTTCCTAGCTCCCAGTAGGACTGTCTGGCAGGGTGCCGGGAGGGAGCAAAAATGTGGTCAGTGTGGTGTTTATTATTTAATTTCTATTAAATAATGAATGCCACACTGACTAGTCACGCAATAAAGTTTTGTTGAACTCTTTTGAGTCTCTGGCGCTGTTTTAGTTTAATAAAGCATCATTTGCTTCTCTTGTCCCACGTTGACCCTCCCCCTTAAGGTGTCTGTAACCTTGTGCAATGCAGTCTGCATTGCTTCTTCAGAATTTGATAGTTCACAATGCTTAACACACTGCAGGTTCCTTGGCATGACCAACAGTCCATTCAGAAGGAAAGACAATGGATGCATGTATACCTTGATTCGATTAACCTGCCTTTGACAGTTAATTAAAAGCATCATATTTGTTACGCCGCGCTCTAGATGACAGTCCGTATTTGCGAATGAGAAATTCTGGTTTAATTATAAATCAGTGGGTTTAAACTTTTCGATGTTTTCTCATTTATTTTGCACTTGTTTTCAAATTCTTAAAATAACGAGTCAAGTCTTTTAAAAGGATAGTGATTCATTAATAACACTGTGTGTCGCAGTGTGAAGAGCAGCAAAGAGAAGCAGAAACCCCCCACTTTACTTTGCCGTTTCTAATCTCACTGTTAACATTTATCTATTTGTTGTCATCCAGTCAGCATTATTATTCTTAATTTTTATTATTATTGCATTTTAAGGTTATTTTCATAGAGATGTTCTTCACAAAGACCATAATCTATACTTCATCAAGAAAGTATTTCCCAAGATAGAGTAATAAAATCTAATTTGGGACCTTAACCATAAGTTAAATTGTTCAGTGATTATAAATGCAATACTAATTAATAATATTCACACGTAAAGTATTATAACTGTAGAATGCAAATGTCAACATAAAACAAAGCAAAATCATTTGAGGTCCAGGAAAAAGTGGATGTATTATCAACTAATTCTTCATACTTTAATTAGGAATTATGTTTAGCCTATACATTCAAAGGATGTTATCTGAGCCTTTTACAAAGGTATAGATTATGATATATATGGTAGTTAAATAAAATTGATAATTGATATATTGTCAACAGTTTAGAATAGAATAGATAGATACTTTATTGATCCCCTGAGGGAAATTGCTTTGTCACAGTAGCAGAATCGCAATCAGAATCATATATACAATACAATACAATTTAATTAAGGGTATCAACATCACTGAAAGCGATATTCAAAACACACCAACCAATAAAAGCAAAACAAGTTTAATGAGAATTAAATATAAAAATTTACAGATGAATGCCATGTTCAGTTTTCAACAGATAGGTGTGGTCTATTCGTAAACACTCTGCAATGCATTCTTCAGATTTCTATGTACGGTCATGCATTTTAGAGATGGTTCTCCGTGGGGAATGAACAAGCCAATGACGTCATCTGGCGTACAGGCTGCACCCAGGAAAATCTCATTTGATTATCAAGCTGCTCAAACAGTGATACCATCTGATCAGCAGGGCACCTGAGAGGAAATTATGCTTGCTAGGCATAATTTAGCTTGCATATTTACTCTTGGATAATTGAAGGAAGTTGACAGTTAATGTAACTTGTTTTGTTTTACAATATAATTGCTTGCAAGAAAATTATATTAATAATAATTTTTCTTAATAATGATATACAATGGAACAATAACCTCAATTATATAATATCAGAGGTGGGTAATTCAGGTTCAGAGTAAAAATCCAACCAGTTGAGTACTCTATGGCTAGCTTTACGTGCAACTAGTTGGTTGAAACAAAATCCTGGTCTGGATTTTTACTCTTTGAACCTGAATTACCCACATCTGTATAATATCCTCCACCTTCGATTCTGTAATACTTAAAATATAAAAATATTAATATAAAACTGATACAAGGAATCACAGACTCTGGAATTAAGGTCCACTCTGATTATGCTATTGTTGAAAAGGCTATTTAGTGTTTCTTTTAGATTTTAATTCAAGTCAGGTGAAGCAGAATCTATTAACAGATTGGGGTAAAGTGCTATTAATATTAAATGAGGGTTTATTAAAAAAAAATCTCTGGAAAGCAACATCAAACAGAAACGGGCAGGGACCTCGAATCAAAGCCAGGTGTGAATTACCATGTTAATGAAATCGTGTCCAAATATGTCTTTTCTTTATGAATTGTAAGTGGGGAATATGGTAATGCACATATGTGTGTTGAAACAAACTGATGTAAAGATCTTTGGGGTAGGTGGTTGGACATTTCTGTGGATTTTCTTTCTTCCCCATTATTATAAGCCGGAATTTCGTTTGGAGACAGTTTATCAAAACGGGCTCACCGAACATATTGTAGTTTAAAATGCATTTGGCTAGTATATTTCCAGTGGTGTTCATTTAAGATATAAATGCTGAAGTTCAGGGAGCGGTTCTGCTTGGCAGAGACCATCTGCATGAAACAATTCTAAAAGATGTGCCTCTGACAGATGAAGACATCTGGACATACCTGCTGCATCTGCTGGTCTCTAAGCACATTTCCATCAATCCTCTTAGCATCAGTAAATGACACTGACGGCTTCAGCCGACTCTTTGATCGGCTCGTTCTCAGTGTTTTATAAATGTTTATTTTTCCCAATAAATCTGGTGTTTGGCATTTGCTACACTGAAACAACATCGGGTAATTAGGGCCATCATTCTCTCTGTCACTGTTCTACACGTGGCTGCATGCTGTTGCATATTAATTTAGGTCTGGAGGAATGTTTGAATAGACTTTAGCAGGGATTTTTTTGGTGTAATCTGGAGACCAGGCCTAGAACGGGAGTGCAGGTGGTAGAATGATGGATCGAGCAAGTGTTTGAGTACAACACACAGAACTCATTAGTATGTCAGGTGTTGCAATTGGGTAGCAGGATCAGGTGTAATTAATTTATCCACTGAACTGCAGGATACTCCATAGAGATTACTGGGGACTTTTACAGTGAAGTCTGCCGTCACTGACTTGTAGAGGAAAGATCTCAGCCTGGACTAGACGAAAAGTGTGCCGGTCATGCTCAATTGAGTACTATCTCCAAGTATTAGAGCCTTCATATTTCTTTCTGTAACTTAGAAACACTATCTGAGAGAAATAGATGCACCATTTCCGAGGTTTTTGTAGCATCAGCTGTATGTACATATGCATGAGTGTTTATGCAGTGTCTGAAGATATGCATAGCATTTAATATTGTTCCTGCATTGTTTAACAGAAATGGTGGTGTATAGAATTCATATTAGCTGTCAAAACCCAAATTATGTTCAATTTACATTAACACATTCAGCTTACTGAACAACTTAAATGTTTGCAATAATTCCACACTGTATTCACATCAGAATTTTATGAGGCCACAGTTGCAGGTTTGGTTTCAGCATTGGCACAAACCAAATCACACCTAAACCTCCAGCACCCCTAAAAACACACGGCACTCCCAGAATATTGGTAGGAACATGTCCCTACCATATATACAAAAATCTATGCCCTTATACTGTATAAGGCTCAGATAGCATCCTTTGAATGTATAGGCTAAACATTGTTTATTTTCATAATGAAAGTACGAAGAATAAGTTGATGTGTCCTCTTTTTCCTGGACTTTTTCCTGGACCTCAAATGTCTGAAATGCCCAGTTTTTTTCTTTGTTTCATGTTGACATTTGCTTTCTAAAGTCATCATACTTTATTTGTGAATATTTGCATTGCTTTGACACATCTCTTTGTCTCCCCAGTGTCCTCTTCTTTGAGAAGCAAAATATGGTCGCCATAATGCAGATTATGCATGTGACAGTATCTACTTAGAAAGCAATTACACTTACTGTTTGCTGACTCACACACACACAGAGTCACTAATTTAAGTGATTTGAGTAATTAATGTGTAAGCAGACATTTCATCCAAGGTGTACCCTGGCCTAATTCCCTTTGCTCCCTCAGACAGATGCTGTTCCACCCCCCCTCCCCCCACCCCCCACATACACACACACAACCCTGACCAGGATAAGTGTTTAGAAATGAGATAGCTGGATGGATGGAGAAACAGAAAATGGTCTTATGATACTCATTGTTTTTATTTAACTGTTCAACCTTATCCTTCCATCTGGCGGTCTGTCTCTTGCAATTCCCTTTCTGAATGCAGAAAATGAATCAAATTTAGCTTTACTTGTTGTTGTATGGTGTCATCACAGACACATTAATATTTTACAAACCTAAGGGATTTGTAACACACCCAAGGCACACATCTAGGGATAAAATACAATTTGCCTTTAAGTCTCATTCACATACTTGCGATAAAACCAGATTTGTTGTAATAACGACAAAAACAGGTGCCGCACCATAGCGTTAACATTACAGAACAGAGCAATGTAAATGCTTAACGTTACCATTGCATGACAAAAATAATATAATGATAATATGTAATAATAAATGATGACTAATAACGATGAGCTTTATACTTGTACTTACCACAAATACACTGAAATATTTTGTCACATTTTCCTCCACAATTTTTGAGAACTGCACTTTCTTTATCTTCAGTGTTGCCCACAATGTTTGAAAAACCAGACAATTAATGATATCTATATTTATTACAGCGGCCGGCTAACAAACACTTTGCTATTAATGTGTGTCACATACAGTAATATCAGTTTTATAATATAAAATATATCATTTTAATATAATTAAAAATGATTTTATATTCTTAGCTTTTATATAACATCAATATAACGTTATTTTGCATCATCATATGCAGTGTGCTATATATGATTGGTGCGATAATAAAGCCCTACTTGAGTGGACTTGATTGTATTAATGTGCTTAGAATACTCTGTTACCGTAACTGACAATGCACCAAGATGGCAGCGTGAGGCGTTTGTGCAATAAAGTGCAACCCTCATTTTGTACTGTAGCTAGCAATATAATGGCTATACAATCAGTGGCTTTTTGTGGCATGCTCAGTGAGACAATGAGCAAGAAGTCAATTCTTTATAAAATGTTGAAAGTTGACAAGTATTTTGTGGTGAGTAAAAAAATTATAATTTTCGGTATGTAGTTCCAAGTTTGCAGTAAATCTAAGCCATGCTAAACTGGGAGCTGCTGTAATTAATCATCAGAAATAAAGTATCACCCATTTTGCCTTTTTCTGAAAAGAGAAGCATTTTTTTTTAGGCTGAAAACCTCTTTTTACCCCTTTGACCTTTAAAATTGCACCTGACACTAAGCCATGCAAACGTATCGTACGTCTTTTCATGAAAATGTGTGACGTAGAAAAGACTAGACTATTCTTTACCCTGTATTTAACGTAAATGTATGTGGTCTTGGTTCCTCTGCCTTTTTGTAAGTTGTTAAAAGCCTTGTAAAGCATTAAAAGCCTTGTTTTAAAGTGTCATTATAGGCACAATGTGGATTAAAGGCAAGTATATAAGTGTGATGTACGGACAGCAAAACTTATGGTATTATTCACAGCTTTTAATTATGGAATTGCATATTAAGTCAAATAGTTGCTCTCATACATTTTTTATCCTCTTAATGTGCCCCCTGTGTAGTTGCATTGCAGATATTTTATGCTATATTCTTGCCAATATATGTTAATTATTCACAGCTGCTGCATTTTCTACCGTCATTGATCAGGTTAGCAAGCTGATCTTGTTTCTCTGTCAAAAGGACATGTCATTTACAAAAGTTAGCTGCCGAAATATTCACACCATTGCGCATAATTTAAGGCTACGGATTTACTGCTAATTCCAAAACTAATTCAAATGACTTTTAATGATCTTACAGGGGAACTCAGGGCAAGAATTACTTTTTGTTACGCACACTACACATTTTATTTTAATTTCATTCAATTATCAGGTTCAATAAGTGAAGTGACAGCTTGAGAAAAGGTGTTTCTATAACATCAGCTAAACCTATCACCGTATCTCATAAAAAGAGTATTGATATGTGATAGATTTTTGTCAGTATTTTATCTGTGTTGATGGATATGGTTGCCCCCACCCCCACGTTTCATTATCAGAGCAGTCATGCAGTAAAATTACAAGTTTGAACCACCCTTGAAGTTTGCCTGGGCCTAATCTACAAAGAGGGACCCATCGGGCAAACCCCCCACAAAATTTCAGAATACATGACATGACACTCAATCAGGAAATTGAACTGAATATCCACATACATATATATATAGACTTAAAAATAACACTGTCATTGAATATTAACATATTATGTTGGAAATATAACCAGTTATTATGTTTTCACAATGTCATTGTCATTAACGAAGACTTAGAATGCATGGGCATTGTAAATAATGTAGACTTAGCCTTCGTTTCTATAACCAGATTTTAAATCCCCTGCAATGCCTTTGCAAACATTATAATTCACCGAATGTCAGAAGTTTAGCAGCCCTGCTTTTGGAAGTTCATCTTCCGTGTTCCACACAAAAGGTATGCTGCATTTAATCTCTTAAAGACACAAAACGCATATCACATCTGTCATCTGCAGTGCAAAGGCAAAATAAGCGAGAGATAATGGAAGTCTTTTCTTGCAATTATCCTTTCAGCGAAAAATATTTAGTGGGTAACAATGCACTTAGACTGCTGGGATACAGCTAGAACGCTGACATGATTCACAAGCTAGCTTTCTATATATTCCATGGCCATTTCCTTGGAGTAGAATAAGAATAATATTTTCTTTGCTTGTTGGTCGCTTTTATGTGTGCGATTTTTTTCCCTACCATCAAATTTTGACTGAATTAGGTTAGGCATATAAATCAAAGGAGTTGAATCGTCGAATGTGACAGTTCCTCACAGATATTAAACCTGCAATATTATACACAAAGATATATGGAATCTTATTTTGACTGTTGTCTTTTTTATAGTTGGGATTACAAATTATTCACGTTTCTCTGTATCGTGAAAGTTATATTACAAAAAAATTTAATGACAGGTTCTTGCAGGCAAAAGCTACACTACTCACTATTCATTGTTGTTTCTATTTCAGCTGTTTCAGTGTTTTTATGATGGTTCAGAGCTTACAACTGAATAATGTTGCTCTTTTATCTATTATCTGTTTATCCACTAATTGTCAAATTGGTTGAGATGGGCCAGTTATTTTATCTTTTATCCCCCCAAGAAGAATCAAGATTTTTATTTGTCACTTGCATGAATCACTGTTATACCAGTATAGTAATGCAATATAAATATTATTTAGAGAGTCCTGTTCTCAAAGATCCCTATGGTGAGTTTTGTTATCAGAGAGATTCCTGCACAGATTGTCCAGGGCTGAATATGAGTCCATCACACAAACTAAGCAAAAGCAATATATGATAGATACCAGCCTTGAAATTTATTTGTAAATCGTCTGAAAATATTTCTTGCAGAGCACATAATTTCTCTGAGCATTCCAAAAGAATTCTCAAAGTTTTTTCTGTTTTTATCTTGGGGAAATTTCTGTTTGTATGTGTCTAGTGTGCAAGTGCTCAGTCTCCATTGGGGACTATTAAATTGCTGTTTTCTGCAGTTTTACTTTTAAAGTTGAAATCTGCAGTGCTGCGGATTTTTTAATGCCTTGTTTCAATGCAAAACTGAGTCATGCGTACCCTGTTCCTATAAGAGTGCTTCAGCCCCTCACCTGGGAACTGTCCTTAGACATGAGTACCTCTGTTTCTTATTCACATGACAGGATGCTGTAGAAAACCTACAATTTTGCTCTTAATGAGGGTTCTTTCTGCTTGCATCTCCCCCCGGGCTATAAAGTGAAAGGCATGTTTAGCTCATATAGAGACCAAATGGTCATAACCCTCTGTTGAGGGAATCCCTCCAAATCACAGCTCAAGCAACTTTCTGTCAGGTTTGAGCAATGATACGTTTGGACTGCTGCATGGATCAGAAACGAGCAATGCTCTTCTCTTGGGATGTAAGGGCCTCCTGTTTGACCTTACGGTTTTTAGTGGTGTTTCTGTTTTTAAAAAGATTATAACCTGTTTTATTTCCCCCTGACGGGGTTCTTGTTCTAGAAATAGCATTTTTCTAGATCAGGTTTAATGTCTCGGTTTATACTTTAGAAGTAAACTGTGACTGATTTCGCCTTGCGTATTATTTATTTTTTTCTAAATAGGCTTGAACACCTGGGTGGAAGGTGGAACAGTGTTGTAAATATTTTTACCATAGTCAGCATATGCACCCAGTTGGGAAATATTTAACAGCTTGATACTAAACTATCCTGTGCATTGCACGCCCCCTGAAATTAAACCTACTTATATTTCATAACTACACCTTCATCTGGTGAACTGGGTTACTCTGAAAAAGTACAGCTCAGTGTAAATTCTTCTAGCTCACTATTCATTTTGTAGATGCATGTGTTATTTTTAGTATATTGAGAACATCTCTCTTGCGCAAAAAAAGTGCATATTTAAATATGAGTAAATTCGTATCCACCATTTTATGCATGGTGTTTGACTGGCGTGGGAGGTGGGGTGAGGTGGGGGGTGGGAGGTAAAAGCCCGCTCTGGCCTGTGTGGGGTTAAATTCTCCCTTCAGTCCAAAGGCATGCAGTTAGGCTAACTGCCATCTCTACATTGCCCATAGCAAGTGCATGAGCCCTGTGATAAACTGGCATGCTTCCCCAGGGTTTAAACGCCATCCTTGTGCCTATAGTTTGTGGGATCTCCTGTGACCCAGACTAGGATAAACAAAAGATGGACAGCAGGATTTCTACTGAAGAAAAAGTCTAAATGAAATCGCCTTAGGACATAACAGTAAAGGTGCTTTCGTACATGCAGCCATCCAGGTGAGAAGGAGAGTACTGAATTCTTCAGTTAATAAGATGACTAAATGGTTCTCAGACCCATCAATCTCCCCATCAGATAGTCTTCTTTAAATTAGCATGAGCTCAGATCTTTGACGCAGGATGGAAGGTAACATTTGGAGATACTGATTAACGTGTTTCAGCTGGTTAGACTCAGGACTCGACACACCACAAATGACAGTGCAAATTTTACACCAAGAGTGTTTGAGTCTTGGTGTTAAAGCAACAGTGTCATTTTGCTGTGTACCGTTTTCCACATGTGTGCTAACTCACAGGAACAATGCTTCTCTTCCTTAGCAATGAGGAAGTAATCTCAGTCGTGATTGTATCGGAATCAGTGCCAGCCTCCTTCCGTTGCTCTCACAGCCGCTTAAGGAACCATCTTGTGTTCCATGATTTTTTGAAAAAACATCCCCAAAGGGACTGGCGGAATGCTGCCAAGAATGAGGACCGCAGAATGTTTGTCATGTGACCTGTGCCGATATATAAGAAAGTGAATGTATAATTGCCTGAGCTATTCAGTAATGAGCAATTGCATTGTTTCTCTAATTCCAATGTAAGGAAATCTAATTCATTAGCTAACAAATTCATTGTAAGGAAATCTAATTCATTAGCTAACAAATTCATTGTAAGGAAATCTAATTCATTAGCTAAAAAAATAATTGTAAGGAAATCTAATTCATTACCTAACAAAAGTGTCTGCAGCAATGTAATTTGTTTTGAGTGGGGACTCGATATAAAACCTGTAAGTCGTTGTCACACATCACTGATCACAAGTATGAAGAGTTGTGAGCAAATATTAGTTTACATTGCATTACATTATTATCTGTTTGGGTTGTAGTGCAGTAACCTTTATCTGAATGATTATAGAGGGTGTGAAGGGATAAAACAGTAGTAGTGGCACAGTGCTGTTGACTCGCTCTTCTGGGTCCAGGGTTCGAATCTCTGTCATGGCTATGTGTGTGGAGTTTGCCGTTCTCCCCGTGGGGTTTCTTCCAACTATTCTGTCTCCTGCAGTCCAGTAACATATTAAGGTGAATTGGATTTACTAGATTATCTGTAGGTGTAAATTGTGTGTGAATAAGCCCTGCAGTGGGCTGGCACCCGATCCTTGGTTATTCCCTGCCTGGTGCCCATAACTTACAGGATAGGCTCCAGATCCTGCAATCCTGAATAGGACAAGTAGGTGTAGGGAAAATAGATCAACGGAAAAGAATAGTGCTTAGGTGAGGCAGAAAGACATGGTGTGAAAGTATGTGGACGGGCCAGTCTGGGTCAGAATCTCTCATAAAAAATATTCTTTAGTTTATATATCACTTTCTCACATCCCTGGCATTTTCCTCACACTTGCCTTTGCCTTCTAACTTTGCTCCATGAGTCAAGTTGAATCGTGGCCTCACTATTAAAGAGAACTTCTCAATAAATACCACATGACTGAGTGGAGAGAGGACTTAACAAGAAGACTGACACATTCAGGACACGCCAAGGTTTTCATTTTAAAATACCTATCGCATTGACCTCAGCATAACTCAGTCCCTTGTGATCATTTGTCTAAGGAACTGAACTGATCTCTTAAAGAAATTGTACTTTAGTTGGCCACATTTTATTGGGAGTCTTCAAAGTCCCAAAGGCTAATTATACTGCTTGTTTAACAAGGCATGCTTAAGATCCACCAGGTCACCAGGTGAAAATCCACCAGGTCATTCAAATACACATTTGAAAAATGAACATTCCTGTAAAACCGATGCGTGAGTTGCTGATTTAGCTTCAGTCAGATTGTGAACATGAAGGTCTTATGAGAGCTGGAGGTCAGTCCCATCACACAATGTGGCTAGGCTTTGGATGTGCATCCTTCACAGTTCTGGCATTTCACTTGCATGATGCTTTGCTCCTCCATCTCATTGAAGCATATCCACAGCTTCTGTTGGTAAGTAGGTGGAGCGTGTGAAAGGCAAGCAGAATTGCCTTTCATCTACAATGTGCATTCAGTGGGAAAAGAAACCTTAGCCTGTTATCAGTGTACACCACTGGTTTTGTTGCAAAATATATAATGTCATTTTTAGTGTTTCATAAACAGCATTTTGCATAAACATAATGAGTATGAGGGCATTATAGAGGTAAATAAATTTTATTTTTATATGATCATACATCCATCCTCTATGGCCACTTGTCCAAATGTCTTGAGTCCAGAACAGAGATTTTGCTGAGGGCCCTGTCCCATTTCTATTAAAAAGCATTTCAGTAGCACTAGGTATCTGGCTGATAGCTAGGTAGCTCACATCTGTTTCTCTAGAAAAGTAGTGAAATATTAAAACTACTGTAAGTAACTGTAATGTCATGATATGTAACCGAAGTATTAGCAAACCACAAGCTTGGTTCGGAAAACCGTCATTTGGAAATATTTCAGCATGAAAAGCTGAACTTTATTGTCAAATATAGTTTGAATTATTTAAGTAATCACCGTTATGTGAAATAATATTTTATAATAATAACTGTAATACAAACCACGTTATTATGAAATACAATGTAAGGATTATACATAGAAGACCGAGATCATGAAATATAATACCTTTCGTTGAATAATCAAAAAATAAACCGACATAAATTATTAAAATAACTATTTCTTCATTTATGTATTTATAGATTTATTTATTTATTTCATTTTGCGCATTATCTAGTCATATATTTTACGTAAATAGAACCAAGAATGTTTGTTTGAAGTTAAACTGAATAATCAATAATATTTTCAAATTCATTTAGCATGATTAATATAGCAGTGGGTATTATTAACAGTGTTCTAGTAAAGCATTTAATTTTGTAATGGCTGTAAATGTTTAAGGCCTACAAAGAAAGAACCTGGATGTTAAAATTTGCCTGGTGCATAAGAAGCCTTACCAAAAATAACATAACCCAAAATGCAGGCCATAACGTGTCACCCTATAATGATGTTTGTTTTGTACTGTGCGACATTTATGGCTCTGGTTATTTTCACAGTATGTCATTTGAAAGTTAAACTTTAGATCTCCGTACAGAGTGCCAGTTTGTGAAAGCACCAGCTATACTATAAGTAAAATTTGTGTAGCACTCTGTAAATGGTCTGATTTAATGGTGTAGGAGAGTTTGATATTGAGGGGGCATACTTTTATCATTTAAATACAGTTCTGTTTTAGGGGGGATCATATAATAATGCACCGATTTTAAACCAACCGTAATACTGAACTGCAAGACAATTAATAGGAGCTCTATTTAGATTAGATTACATTACATTACCTTAGATACTTTATTTATACTGAGGGAAATTTAGGTTACATTTAAGATATGTACACATGGATGTAAAGTTTATTTTTACCAGTAGCTGTAAATAATATTGTAGACATTAATATTTCAACAAATACTTTTAAGTTACAATAAAACTTTTAATAATCTGTATTTTAGCTGGTTTGGATCTCTTAGAAGATCTCTCTTAGAAGAACACTCTTTTTGACTTAAGTTCCCCGTTTAGTCATATCATGTGAAAATCACTCTTGCATAGTTTACAAGTATGTGAAATATGTACATATAGTCAATATGAAGTTAGTTATCAAGTATATTCTTTGTATATGCATGGTACATGAAAATACTGAGCACTGTTTCATTTTCATATGATAACTAGTTAATTTAACTAGTTAATGTTAATTTTGAAAAACCACAAAATGATGCACAGATACGTTTCTTAGTTTAACTGAATTAGAATACTGACTGTTTTACACCTTAAAATTACAACCATCTGTTTTAGAACCACTATTCCATGGCAAGGTCTCGTGGCCCCTGGAGCCTATCCCAGGCCGCGTAGGGATAATGCCAAGGAATGGCCTACATAGGCATTGCCAGTCTGTCACAGGGCACACATACCCGCTAACTCTGGAGATGTGAGGGAAAATGTGCTTTCGTCCAAAAGATGCAGGGTCATGCAGCATCCCTGGAGCAACTGGGGTTAAGGGCCTTGCTCATGGGCCCAGCGGTGATATGATTACTGTGCCAGCCGCAGGATTTGAGCGCACGGCCTTCCGGACATGGGCACTGATCCCAAAATTGCTCGGCCACACGCCGCTCAATGACAAAAAATGTAGACAAATACATTGTGGAGATACACCCAAAGAGCAGCAATGTTGCAATATCTGACAATGCCTGTAATTACATGTATAAATACACACTGGAGCGAGTGGATTTAATAAGTTGAAAACATAATATTTGTTCCCTTGATAATTTCAAGTCTATTTAAGTTATCTAGTCAGTCCTGTCCCCGGGTTAAGAACATCCAACTTAAGGACAACTGTTATTTATGAACAGGCTACCATAAAACCTATTGTATTAAACATTTGTATTACGTACAGTAGTTCATGATAATGAATTTTTCTTTCCTAAAATGTTAGGTAAAGACTGGAATGAAATGGATGTCTATCGTAACCTGGGGACTGCCTGTACTATGACAAGACTAACCCATGCATCATAACTCGGCATTGACAGGGGCCTTTGATAACTGAAATAGCCCAGAGGCCTCTGACCAAGGTTCGAATTACACAGTGGCTTTCAGGGGAGCCCTATTTTTTGGTGTGCACCACAAAAGGAAAATATAACCGATTTTTTAGAGCTCCCCCTAAACGTCTCAGGGGAGCTCGTGTCCTTAGCTCCCCTGTAATTCGAACCCTGCCTCTGACCATGTTAACATGCCACTGACAACCATCTGTAATGTTTGTAGTTTTACATGCTGTATCTTGGTTGGAGTTGCCCTCATATTTTGGGGTCTCGCTCAGCTGCTGTCATTTAACATGTATGAGTTAAATAAGCTTGTAGTCAGAGGCAAGCAATCAAAGAAGTGGTTTAATATGAGTCATCTTATACCAAAGGGCATCAGTTAAAACCAAGGCAATATTGTAATACTAATTAATGAATTGCAAGTGGACATTTGCCTGTGAAGCCTTATGAATAACGAGTGAATGAATGAAAAACTCTGAATAACTGAGGTAATGATATGATGAGACTGAGCACGAACAAATTTCCTCTCGTAACTGTACTATATTTTACAATTTTTTTATATGTGAAACATTTTTTCTTTCCCCCATTTTTTGCAAAGACTTCAATGAAAGGAATTTATGTATAGCTGACTATATCGGCAGTGAGTTTATTATGAATTTATTTGTTAGCTCTTTTTGGTTTTATTTGTGCAATGTTTAGTAAATATTAGTAATATTTAGTAAATATTACACAATTGGGTGAACAGCAACTATCCCTTAAGCTACATGTATTGTTAAGCAACAGATTATTTCCTTTGTAGAGGGATGAACAAATCCTGCATAATAGCATTGAATTATGCATGATCATATGGTTAGTATTGCTGAAAGGCTTACTGGACAAATGTTTTGTTCTTGGTAATTATCATTATCTGGTGTTCATGATCAAATCAAAAACATTTTAAATGCATGATCAAAAAACCAGCAGATTAGATCCAAGTACAAAAATCTTCATGGGAATTATGTGACTATTTTACTCATTATATTATATCCATTCATCCATATTGATAATCAGAAACTTTTTTTTCAACCACCTGTTTCTAATGTTCTAAAATAAAGCCTGGTTTTTATATTTAAGGGGTCCATCAGCATAGCTGCTAGATCCCTGTTGTTTTTACCTTTTACTTACATTTGGAGTAAATTTGGTGTAGAATTATAAAAAAGTAAATGAAAATTACTTTTATGCCATTAACCTTGAATTGTGTGTTTGTTTGTATATTGAGAATGGGTGCCTGTGATACCTTAATATGTCTCAGAATTGAGATTACTATAAATGTCAACTTATAACTACAACTATAAACTATAATGATAATTAAGATCAATACTCCACATTTGAAAGTAATTTATAGTTATTTTTCTTTGCCATCTAATCTAATACCTTTTCTAATGTAGTCCAAAGTCAATTTAAGTTTAACATAACAGTTACCTATATAGGTGATCCTATCACATGTAATAAAAACTCATGCTTCTGCAGTATTTTAAACTCACACATGGATTACTGGGAAATGCGGTGCCTTGTTTTTAACTGTGGCCTTAAGTCTTGTGATATAAATGTGGTGCGGCAAGAACCATTTTAAACAACACTTTTTTTTTCTTGTTTCTTTTTTTTTGTGGAGGTAATTTTCTTTTGAGATGCATCTACATGGATTTTGGATCTCTTTAGGGTTGGTCAAGAGGCAAGGTCAGCCATGTTTCAGCTAAAATTTATTCAGTGAGGTGAGAACTACAAATGTATGCAGATAAAATAACCTTTGTATTTTTTCAGCTTCTTTGTGAAGTACAAGGGAGAGGAAGTCAGAATTAAACTCATTAAAGTTTGTATTATCCCGTATTTAAAGTACTGATCATAGCAAAGGAAGCCATCTGCTTGGGGGAGATGACTTCTCTCAGTTGCCTTCTGTAATTTACCAGGCAAAGTTTGCCTCTCCTCTCAGAAATCACTGCCCAAATGGGAATCCCAGGCTTCTGTTGCTGTGTAAATTGTGAGCAGGTGTTTCTCCTGTGAATTAATACACGTTTCTCTCTTAATGGGCTCCACTCTTCCTGCTATGGCTTAACATTAATTAATAGGGTTACCTATTAATTAGCTCCGTACCCAAGGATTGTCTGATTATGAAATTAATTTGAGTCATGGATGTCTCATTAGCAAATAACATTCCGGGTTATTTCTGGAAACAGCATTTGATGTACTTTACACTGCGCCTCATGTCAAGTCCTGACTTGAAAAAGTGTGTCAAACATTAGTGCATAGATACATCATCGTTTTGGGCTTTTAAATGTTCAGCATTAATTTTCTTCAAGTGGAACCAATCCATTGTGTGATGCTAGTGTTTATAAGCACGGAGTATGAAGGAAGAAGGGAATGAAGGAAACTCATTAACAATTTTTCCATAACATACATGTTAATTATGGGCGATAAGATTTACACGTTAATGTTTTTGATGGAATTTGGTAGCGTAATGAATGATGATGCATTTCAAAATTATAATTTCATACTGTGTTGATGCACAAAATATAAATTCTTCCAAAGGTTTAACTTTAAGCAATGAATTATATATCTCATGCATTTTGTTAATAGTTAGGAGATTATTGTTATTCTTACTAACTTACTAACTCCATATGTACACAACAACAATCATGTTATCATTGCAAATGTGTACATTACGTCTTCGTAAAAACTTTCAACATTACCCTGACTAAGTAATTCTGAAAGGGTAGGATTAGACATTATCTGTATACATACTGTATATGTGTATTTTTAGATGCATTTAACAAACAAGAAGTTTTAAGATTTTATCAATCATTTGACGGCTGAAAAAGTTCTTATTCATTTTGAAATGCAGTATGAGCAAACAAAGAAACATAAAAATTAATAAACGCAAACTATCGTTCAAGTACTGTATGATATAATGGTTAAGTAACATTGTATTCATTACATCTGTCCATTCATCCATCCTGTCATTTATTTGTTTCAGTGCTTCTAGTAAATAATTTTATTCACCCGAGCATGAGAAAAGCCGAATACTAATTTTTAAATTTGGCTTTTCACTGATATTATTATTGATACTAGTGATCAATGCACTTAGATTTAGATTTTTCTCTCAAGAATATCATGCATCATGTAGACGCAATTGATAAGGAATGGTGCTTGAGTATGCATGCTAATGCTAGCTTATTGCTCTTACAGCAATTAAGCCTCGGCAGCATGACTGGTGAGGGGTATTATTTCTAAAAATCGACACTCACGCTGATAAAATATCTAAGGGGGCTCCTAAATCCCTGACTTCCCATCCTTTACTTTTTCCTGCTGGGAGCTGTAGTCAATTATAGCTGTAGGCATCCTTCCATCTAACACCTGCCAACTTGTGATTGATCCTGCGGTGCAGCGAGCCGCCATGGCGGGAACCCAAGGCACCTTTCGCCTTCCTTCGGGGGGAGACCTTTGTTCTCATCACCGCAGAGAACGATGACCTGTCTGAAGTGATTGAGCTCCCTGAATGTGAAACTGAAGAATACATTTCCAGCACGGGCAACCCTCGCTGGGATCGGGAAGGTCATGGGCATCACGCTGAATATGTGAGTGCGAGCCCACCGCTCTTTCGTAATCAGCTGTATGTTAAAGGAAAGAAAATGGAGCACAAATTTGGAAAAAAAAAATTATAAAAAATTCAGAGCCAAGTTACGATACTCCTCATAGATCTTAGGTGAACATTTTTCATAGGACTAAAGTGAACATTCCTCATTGAAGGGTTTCATTCTATATATAATCCATTCAAAAATATATTGTAATCCATCTATCCCTTTTATCCAGTACATGATAACAGGTAGCCTGGAACCTAGATATACTGTACCGATATGTTAAGGGTTATTAGAATAATGAATAATTAAACAGAAATGTATACACCCACATAACTAAAGGTAGAGAAAAGAAACCTGTGTCTTGTTTATGCATTGCACAATTCTATAGACAGAGCCAATACACGATGCATCTACTGTATAGAATAACGTTCACTGATTTATCTTCTTGAGGTAGCATGGTGTCGCAGTGGCAAGCACTGTTGCCTTGTCCCTGTGGGACCAGCATTCGAGTCTCCACCATGGCTCCATATGTGTGAAGTTTGCATGTTCTCCCCGTGTCATCGTAATTGGAGTTACCAAATTATCTATAGGTGTCCATGTGTGAGTGAATGGTGTGTCAGAGTGCCCTGCCATGGGCTGGTACCCCCTCCTGGCTCTCGACCCCCTAGAACCCTGAATAGGACAAGTGGTTTCAGAAAATGGATGGATGGAGGGATTTTTCCTCTCCTCCCTAGATTCAGGTCTTTTTGTAAAATATCGTGCAAATCCCCATAAGTGAAAGTGTATTTGTAACAGTTTTAACGGCAAGAAAATAACTAAGTTCATAGCTTCTGTTGACAGTCATTGGCACATTTGATTTTATTAATGTTACTTCATAAATATTTAATGGGATGCTTTATTATCAAAATCAAAAATATTCAGTGAAGTATATCAAAATACAGCTTAAGTATGTGTTTCAGAAGAGACTGAATGAGGCTGTGAGCAACAATCATGTGCAGCTGCAATAATTAAAATGAAACAAAAATGCAATTGAACATCCATATTATTGGAGTTTTTTCTGTTAATATTCTGACAAACATATTTAACATATCAGATTAATTGCATTATAAGCTCTTGACCATTAAACACTAAAATCTGACTTGTCTTGAAGTGTAGTGCGGGGCGTAATTGATTTCAAATTGGTGTTAAAGGCAAAAGATTTTATATTCATACACACTCCACATGGAGAATTAATTTGGCGGCACAATCTTGTGTTTGCATAGCTAGTGCATTGCTTGGCCATAGCAGTTTAAACTATGTACATATATATATATATATATATCTCAAGTGCTTGTGGGAAGATGTTGTGTGCTTGTCTTTTTCATCTACTACATTTTTCTAGGTTAAATATAGACAGGGGTGTCTATGAAGGTGAAGACATTGGAAAATAATTAGTCTCTGTAGAGGCAGGGGGATCTTTTTTTCAGTACTGAACCTTTTGTGAAGAAGATGTTTTTCCTTTTTAATAATAAAGCACATATGCTCAGCACTGGCGTGGCACATGTCATTGCTCAGCTTTTATCTCCCAGATAATTCTGTAATACGTATCATAGACCAATTTGGTTTATTGCACTAAAATGCCATTGAAATGAAATTAATTAAAATTACTTTTACTATTACTACTATACAGTGTAGTACTTTTCCTTTTGTTGCTTATTAATGTTCAGATTACTAATATATTGATATTATATATAGAACCACATGTTGGAGTCACCTGCACTTTGATACTTAACATTTGCATTCCTGTATTCTTTACATGTACAATTGCAATGATGTCATTGTTTCCTAAAACAAAGGGGACTTTGAACTGCTGGAAAATGCACGGGCTCTGTGGATTTCCTTTGGAGGCAATTGTGAAAAATAGAACCTTTTTTTTGAGAATTTACTGCTGCCACACCAATTTGGATTCAGTCTCGCTGTAGTTCAGCGGTGGCTGTGTCCAATTCTTACATGCAAATGGAGTCAACATCATGGCATTTAAACAGCAGCCATTCCTGTCTATGCTCTACTTTGGCTTTCTGCATTTCTGACCTTGTCTTGTCTTTAAAGCTGATGCAAGCAGTGTACAGCGCAAAAGGGTTTTGTAATAGATTCCCTGAAAGAGATCTCTGTGTCAGTCTTTTATTTTGAGTCTCTGCAGAAAAGGGCCAGCCATCTGAAACACAATGGCATGCTTTCTCTATGCCTGTTTAGTGAATTAAACACCTGCTTTTGAAATCAGCATTCATGTAGGCTTCATGGGGTCAGTTAACACAAAATTCGCAATTTAGCATTAAAGTTAAATGAGTACATTCTGAGCTAGACTTCTGCAAATTGTATATTTGTGTCTATGGAAAAAGGAAAACGAAAAAAAGCAAAGAAGCAAAATTCATGATTTGAACTTTTTATGTGTTTTTAATTCTACATTGCTGCATGTAATTAATTAGGTGTATTTAATCAGGTAACCAGACATATTTTTTAGGGTAGACTATAGCTACCCCTTTTCTATATTCTGCAAGTGTGCCACTATGAAAGAATGTCATTGTTCGGAGGGGACATCAGAATCCAGGAACATCTTGATTAACGTGAAATTAGGATTCCGTAATGTTCAATTAGCTATATAGCTAATTAAACACTCCTGCCTCTTGCCTACTGTTAAATATGTCCTTGCTAGGCGAGAAGCTAAAAGATAAACTGCTGGTTCATCATGTTTTCATCAGATACGACCTTGGCAATCATAATGGTTGGGTTCAGCATATATTTGGAAAAGTGCCATATTATCCATAAGTATAAAGTTAATTGGAGAAACATCAGCTGTGTGTTCACAGTAATGGCACCCAAGCCAGCTGTTATGTAGCAAGTGACTTTGTTGGAATCCCCTACTAAACAGTTTTTTATTAACTAATTACATCTAGGTAGTATATACTGGGTAGTAATATAATATTGTGCTATGCATTTTTTAATAATCCATATGCCCATTTGTATGACTGGCCTGTTTTGGCAATTGTGATGCTCAGTCTTATACTTCCACTGTCCCTCTTAGTTTGTGAGGTATCTAGTGTTTCTGCCTCTTAAGAATTCAAGGATACAGACTCAGGGTTCAGCCTAATTAATGGGTTTTTATGGCTAATTTGGATGTGCATTAATATGCATGCAGCCCTTCCTGCCTGTTGGCTCAGCAGTAAATGTTATGGTCTCCATATTGTTTCAGCATGCCCTCCTACACATGCACTAGTGTAACATTGCCTGGAGAATAAGGGGGCATGCCCTTTGAGCCAGGACCCACGGCAGTCTCGAACCAGCCCTAAAACTCTGTGTTCAGTTAGCATGCTGTCTTTGAATTGCTGCTGATCTTCTCAGGCTGTCTGGTTTCCCATAATCCAAAGACGTACTGTTTAGGTCAATTAGTGCCTTTAATTTAATTTGTAACTTTGCCTTCATATGCAGATGTGCAGGGGTGTCAATTTCAGGTCCAGAAAGTAAAAATCCAGACCAGGATTTAGTTTCAACCAATCAGTTGAGCCTAAAAAGTCACAGTCACAGAGCGCTCAACTAGTTGGTTGAAACAAAATCCTGGTCTGGAATTATACTTTCTGGATCTGAAAGTGACACCTCTGCAGATGTGTCAAAAGCCTAGACTGTTGGTATTTACCCTGCCTCATGGAGTCGGCTTTGTTATATCATTTCACTGCAGAGTTAGGCATGTAGGCCTACAATAAATAATTTTCATGCTTTGATGTTATAGTATCACATTTAAACATCAGAAAGGATCTTGTTATAACGAGAAGCTAGGCGAATTATATGTTTGTCATGGTTGGCAGCAATATGCTGCTTAAGTAAGCAATTATTGAGAAATTGTCTACTTTTGCTTAACGTTATGTGCTTTACACTTCAGGGCTAACACGGAAAATGGATGGATGGTCATTCATTAACCTAACTGGTGCAAGGGCATACAGCAGGGCAGTATACATATGTATAACCCTAACCCTAACCCTAACCCCATTGTCTATGCAACCTGTGTGTGCTAGGTATTTAAATAAATGTAGAGAAAAATTAAGGAAAAAGCTCACATCCAAAAAGTATTTGACAAACTCGCATACAAAAAATAGATGTTCTGTTTTATGGGAATCTTGTGATAAACTAAGCAATAGGTATAGAGAAAGTGTTGTACTGAAGTTTCATTTCATGAATAGCAATACAATGGCAATAAACTGCAAAATGAAAAAGGGATCCAGTATTTCCACTGGGTTTGCCACGGCAAATGGAAATACTTTATCCACTTAGTTTATGCAAATACTGGAGTCTCGGAAAAAAAGGGAGCAAAATATTAAGCTATTTCTGCAATTTATTGCCTGTCTCTGTGCAGTGTTAATTGTGTAATAAACATAAACTGCCAGAGCAGAAAAGGTCACATAGTAAACAAAAAAAAAATCTCAGTGTAAGCCAAATTAACCACTGGGTAGTAGACAAGTAGGCATATTTTAAAAGAATGCAAACACAATAGTGTACCCATATCTAGCAGGGCTGCGCTGGATATGTGTAAACTCTGAATGTAAGACGAGGCGTAACTTTCAGTTGCGTTTAGCGGACAGAAAAAAAATGGACTATACTGTATGTGATTCAACTTCCAGTTCACACCTAATTATTATGAATATTAATATGACCCAGTATAATATCACTCTCATTTTGGGCTAGGAGCAAAAACAAACAAAAAAAATATGCTGGCACCAGCGATTTCCTAGAAAATTATGTTGTACATATTTTTTTCTACATTCGTGAGGATATTTATAGGATTAAAAGACATGAGCCACTGAGAGTCTGCATTTAGGTGACCTTTCAGTGTTTCCACGATGTTCGATTACCAGCCTTGTACTGACAGGTAACCCAGTTAATGAAGCCTTGCTAAGCCTGGATGTAAAAATCATTCTCGTTTTAATCCTGGCTTTGTCACATATATTAGATGGATTCAGTCACTCTCTTGGAAGAAAGGTGAGTGAAACTCATAAGTATAAAGTAAAACGCTTGGGATTATTATTTGTCCTGTCTTTTTTTTTCA
The DNA here is from genome assembly GCA_026780845.1 of Petrocephalus sullivani. Taxonomy (NCBI): domain Eukaryota; kingdom Metazoa; phylum Chordata; class Actinopteri; order Osteoglossiformes; family Mormyridae; genus Petrocephalus; species Petrocephalus sullivani. The sequence continues at coordinate 7,016,738 of JAODKM010000040.1, read as the reverse complement.
TGTGGCCTGTAGACCTGTTTTCACCCTTGTCAATATAACAGACAGATGAATCGGCATGGAACCTTCAATGACAGTTGTGAGGACCTCTAATATAGACTGAATATTCTACGCTGTACTTCTAAATTGGCACCATCGAATCCATGTGTTTCCTACCCAAAAGAGAATACAGAGATCTTCTGAGCCACTATTGAAAAGCTGTGAATGCTACGCATACTGGCATGCAGGGTTTTACATATGCTACCTCAAATGAGGTGTGGCTTCTCTCCCCTCCCCGGGAACCATGACCAAGGTAGGTTTGAAGATTGATGGCTAGATGTTATGTAGGTCTGAGCACAAACTAAATCAAGTAATATCATCTGCTGTTCTCTGCATCAAGCCTAATAACACCCATTAGCCATAACAATATTCATCAGTAAAGCACAGATTTTCAAGAACTATACTCCTTAATACACAAAATTATTTTATGGACCCTGCTGGTTGCTACCAAATCAATCAAAATGATATCTTGTTTCTCTGTGCTTTTGTATAGGTAACACTTTTCCATAAGAAGCCATTAAACCAAAGTTATAGTTAAGTAATGCAGCTGTTTTTAAGTACCGGTATGTATTTCTGTGGTTCCATTAGTCGTGTGTTTACCCATTTCAGGTTCTGTACTGATATTTCCTTACTCACATTCTCTTTTTTTTAGTAAAATGAATTTGCTTGTATTGTTGGGCCGAATTAGGAATTCCATTTCCAGTATGTATGTTCTTAGTAAGTCTACAACTAGTGAGCTTTGCGACGCATACTAGCAGAGTGTCAGCAAATTGCTGATTTTGTTGGCGTCATTGCAGGAAAAACATGATCAGGTACAGAGTTTAAAGTAATTACTTATCCATTCATTACATTACATGCAACCAGAGAATTCAAATGAAAAGTAATTGGCTAGTGTAGTTGTGAGTGAGGATTACTGGGCATTCGATGGAAACCGGATTATAGCAAAGGCATTTTACCCCCAGCTTAGGAAGTAATCAAATGACCAACACTGCATGCACTGTTAGGAAGGCCCCCTAGAGATAGGCTGTAGCGTGACATCTTAACAAGAACATTTTGTAGTGTGTTAATACACAAGCCTATTATGGCTAATTTAAATAAGCACTGTCTATAGCATTCAGTTACAGCTGTGTTAATTCTTCTATGAAGGTTTTTAATGCCCAATGTTTTACGGATGTTACTTTTCTGTAATCCACATTCCGGAACTGTCGTTTGTGTCGGTCTCTTTAAGGGTCACAGACCATTTCTGTCTCCTCTCAATATCCGCAGTAGCAATAGTTTCTGCTGACTTGGGGCGAAATATTTTATTTATAGCAGATTCATTATGCTGGGAATTGTGGGCTACCTCTTTGTACTGGTTGATGTAATGAAACCATACTTAAGTGCAAAGTAATGAATGGTTTTTGAAAGGCTTTCCCAGGTGAAAGAATAGAGATTCAAAAAGGAAGGCTGTGTTCCTCTACAATAGCTGTGTTCATCGTATTATTTTACATAATAGAAGTAGCATTGAAGTTGCTTCTGGTTACATAAAAGATGAAAACCTAACGCTATAGCTTCTGTTGCATGATTGCTTGAGAAAAGGGAACACTTTGGTATATTAACATTCTTGTGTATAAAACATATAAACAATATTGTGACAGCAATCTCGTAATTGAGGTATTACACATAAGAAAGCAGCTGAAAGAGAGCGTAAGACTTAACAAATCCGACAAATCGGAAAGACAAACATATGCTTATATTCCTTGTTAGCTTGTGATTTACAAAACAATGATTTTAGGAAGTTCAGAATATAATTCGGATGTATAACATAAGACATTTCTGTCTTTCTCCAAATGAAAACTGAAGGTTAGGGTGGTAATCTCTAAGCTTGCCCCCCCACCCCCCAACACCCAGTCTCTGTCTGTTCTATGAGATTCTAAAATAATCTTGTTCAATAGTTACTATGCAGTACTATGCAGCTCATATACACGGTGTCTTAAAGGTATTAATTTCATTAATCAACAGATTATGCAGTAAACCATTTTCTTACCCAGAAATGTTTCGCCTTTAGTTTCGCTCACTTTCAGTTTTACTGGTTATATCAAACAGTTATCAAACAGTTGGGGCAGATAGCGGAGTAGTGTTTAGGGACACAACCGTGTAATTGAAAGGTTGCCATTTCAAGTCCCCGACCTGCAAGTACCGCTGAGATACCCTGAGCAAGGTACCATCCCTCAATGCATATACTGTGAACACTCAAGTAGCTGCCCATTGCTGTGTTACAATCTCACATGGGTTAGATGCAGAGGACACATTTCGTTGTGGTGTGTCAATAATGACGATTAATCACCATTCACTTTATGTTTCAGTGATAGCAAATATTGTGTCCACTCTTTCAGTTTTGTATTCTGCTTCATATGCTGAAGGGATTGTACTTCAGAAATTATGGCCCAGTTGAATAGTTGGTAATTAACTAACAAGCAATTGAAACATCTTGAAACATTAGCACCAATTCCCCAAGTAATACTGATGTCTTAAAATTGTCATTGGCCAATGCGATGTTTCGACACTATTTCAACAGGAGTAGTCAGTGATGAATTAAATAAGCTTGTTGTAATCCATCATAGGTAGTACGTGGCAGAACATCGGAATAAACACGTTAAATAGGGAAGAAAGAAAAGCAAGACCATTACTAGGGAGTTACTCTGCAGTTCATTCGGTCCTGTAGGACTTAATAGTGCTTATACTGTACACTGGACAATCCTGGACAAATTCAAACATTGCCACTACTTTGCATTGTAGGTGTCTGCATTACAAGCTGCTATGTTATGTGTACAAGACTGTACTTAGACTGTAATTAGAATTTGTGGCTCTGGTCTCCAATAGACAATTTTTTTTGTTCACAAAACGTATTTCCGAAAGTCTTTGCCTGAGTACATGCTATTTTAAAGTTAATCTTAATCTTAAAATGTCCTGCCAAGATTTGCCCAAGATCTGCTCAGTTTTATAAGATGAAATAACTGTTACTGTACATATAAACAATGACAAGAGTTGCATCCAGCATTTCCTAAACAATACAGTAATACAGGACTCGGCACCTGGGTGTGAAAACGAAGATGTATTTGTAGTGATAAAAAGTACACATTTTTTGTAGAAGTAAATTAATTCATTGATTAGCCTAGCAGACTCATTCTGAAAAAAAAAAATGCAAATTGTTGTTCTTGATAACGTTGGCTGTTGTCAATAGAACTCATTGTAGCTAGACACTGACTACTAAACAGGCTTACTGAGCAATCTGTGTTCAAGTAATCAATTTATATTCCATTTTCTTGAACTGCTAAAGACTTTCAGTAAGTCACTAAGATCTGGGGACTCACCAAATGTAGCCATTTGACCCAGTTATGCCAGAGATTTCATCACACATGAGAACATGTTCCCATTAAATCAATGAGGGAGGCAAATGAATAAAAAATGACGTGTTGACAGATGGTGCAAAGACAATTGTCATGCATAACTATGTTTCTGAAATATATTTTTCCTCTGGAGAGCTTTGTCCCATTATCTTACTGGATATAACTAAAAATTATCATTTACAGAACACATGCAAAAAATCCTATTTTAGACATGGGTTTTTATTAACAGTGGGATTCTGTATACAGTATGTCTGCTTTTCTGTACTTACAAATAAATGGTTAAAATAGGTAGCAGTGTAATCTGTGCACAATCGTATATATTAGTCCTAGTTCAAGTCAAAACATAGGATTTAACAGATCATTGTAATAACATTTAATATGATGCGCACATTGTGCCATGTTCAGTTGATGATTCAAGTGAATGAATAAATGATTTAATTAATTTTAATTAGTAGAATGGGGAGACCATTGGCATCAAATAAGACAATAGTTTGTTAACGATAGTTCCCTTTTCCCCTCATTAATATGATTAATATTTTTATATAAAGAAAATATTTTGTATATAACAGGAACAGTAGAATGTAAATGAACACATGTCCCATATTTATTAACATACATATTAAGTATTTAAACAATGGTCTTATCGTTAATTCATAATTATCAATAATAGTGTCTCTTATTTTCTTTGGCTTCTCTGTACCTTATATATGATGTTCTAGATATATCAGGAGATCAGTGTGATCAAAATAAAACCACACACCCTTATTTTACAGCGTGATCATTTTGCAGAACGTGCAGAAGGATCAGATCAAAGTTTGACAAACGGAATGTTTGGATTGCAAATAATTCAAATACAAATAAACTCGCACTGGAGAACCACAGATGCCAAGGCTGCTCATTAGTACTGTACATCCCTCAGTAAGCATGACCATGAAATGAACATAATGTTTACATGCTTACTTTACATTGTTCCTTGGTATGTACTGGTGAGAGGAGCCTCAACAGCACTGGGCTGGCTTTGGAGAATCGTTTGCATTTCCATGGCAATTGATAACCAGCCCTATTCCACAGACGGTTTAATAAATGAAACCCAGCTGGTCCTGACTGAACAAATTGGGTTTTAAATGGGGTCAGCTGGGTGGATGGGTAGCGTGCAGGAGGAAAGCTTGGTAGACATGCTGCTTACAGATGTTTGCCGGTTTCAGGCTGCATCATTTTCCCTTCCCCCCCTCCATAGTTTCAGATTCCCTGTTTTCCTAAATGGATCCTGACCCCATTTTAAACCTAGTGATTTCATTCATTTAATGCATTTTAATGAATGCCATCAGTTCTGGCCCCAAAAAGACTCTAAAGACAAAAGAAGTTTTGCAACAAGAAATACAAGTTGGCAAAACATTAAATAGGTTTTAGCTGCACTTAAAATATAGACACTGAGTTACCATCCACTTCACCAGCACTTTCACTTTCAGTAGAAAATGGTTAGACTCCATATATTAATAATCACTTTCCTTGAAGTTCCAGTCTAGTGGAATTTATCTGGGAATGTTGGAAGAATATACTGTAGAAAACTAAATAAAAATCGATAAACCATTTTGTGAAACATATTAATTTAATCAATAGATTTTTTTCTCTGTTGTTATCAAGGGTGTAACTTCAGATTGAACAGTTGCGTGTTTGAGGTCCCCACCTCATTATGTCATTATCACAATGTTATTTTTTTGGGGGGGGGAGGTGTTTTGGCCAGTTCTGATTACTTGGGAGGTAACACCCCCCCCCCCCCCACCCACATAATTTACTCCCATGATTTTTATATGATATTGGAAAGGATGTACATTACATGTTTAAAATAAAAAACAAGAAAACTGAACCACTAGAATGTGGTAAGCTATTATTGACACCTACACTTAATTTGGGGATTGTGGCACAGGCTATTAAGCTGCTTTACTATATGTGTCTGTTGTGAATTCTAATACAGATGAGTGAGGTTCTGTTTATACATTATATTTGCTTCAAAACCACCTTTGTGACAATTTTGCTTGCAAATGTTTAAACTAATTTATTGATGTGGTCTTTCTAAATGCAAATATGTGCTGAAAATGTTGCCCCTAGTTGCATTAACACACAAAAAAAAGAAGATGGCAAACCTTTCTCACTTATTGTTGTTCTTCCCTGGGGATCAAATTAATTTTCCCTGGCAAGGTCTTGACTTTAAGAACTCCACACAGCACTTGAAATTCTTCTCTTGAGACCTGAGCCCCTAAATACACTGTTAGTGATAAATCATTCATCACTGAATTGCCCAGAAATATTATAATATGCAACATAATATGTTATTGGTGACAACTGGGACTGATATCTTGTGGCTAGGAATTAATTCTTGCTTTTTGTACAGACTTAAAGCAATTCATGAAATCCGTCTGTCTGTCCGTCAGGCTGTCCGTCCGTCCAGAAATGATGGATGTATGTATGGAGGGAAGGCACGGTGTATCCCTGTTGCTTCATGCCTACAAAATGGTTTATGATTTGTATGTATGTGCCCTGTCCTATTCAGGGTGGCCCCAGCCCTGTGTCCTGCCTGTGATAGGCTCCAGACTTCCCTGTGAATCTCCCCTGAATAAGTGGATGGAAGATAGATTGACAACAGATATCTAGCTCAGTCGATTGAGGCATATCCCCCCATGCATAGGTGGCTTCCCAAATCATGGCTGCATCATCAGCTAGTCTGTGTGAATGGCAGCGGGGTAAACTGACTATATTTCACCTACGAAGGTAGGAAGGTAATTGGCTGGAATTTATTCCTTGACTGCTCACAGGTTCATCAAGTCTGTCTTCATCGGCTCCTGCGCAGTGCCAGTTTATCAACACTGGGAAGAGGGCGTGGATGCAGTTAAGCGCATGAATCATAAGGACACAAATCTGCTGCCCTGTGCTACAGCATTTCCAAGATGCAGTTTTGGACACCTGGGATGAATGTAATAAAAATAATTAACAATAAAATTACAATTAAGAACAAATCAAATCCATTGTGCTACAAACAAATTAGAACTTACAGACAATGCCGCATTAACAGTTGTTGATCTTATTGAAGTTTGTGATTCTTATGCATATAGAGAACATCCTTATACTGGAAAATATATATCGAAAATTGTGTCGAGAATTCATTTAAATAATCGGGCAGTATGTGGCCTTTTTTACGTTAATCATATCAGTATTAATACGTTGAAACGTATTGTAGCTAATCATCAATTTTGAAAGTCAAAGTATAAGTATACTTAAGATAAGCATATGCATATGACAGATATGTTCTGTAAACAGAGCATGCACGAGTAAATGAAAGTGGAAAATCACATGTAAATAGATTCATTATCTTTACAGGGTTTCAAATTATACAGTAGTTCACTCTTTAATTCATGGTTATTGTATTTAAATTGAAGCAGTTTGTCATTTTAGAATTTTCATTAACATACATGTTGAAATATTGATATATAATATAGCAGCCATATCTCAGTATTTCAATATGTATGTTTAAGTTTCTTAAATAGATTATGGCCTAAAATGACCAATACATCGTCTTATGTGGCTATGAATTTAAATACACATCCGATGTAAGAGTCACCCCCTTACTTTCACTTTATGGATCATATACTTAATTGGGAAATGTACTTCAGTTGAAGGTGAACAATTTTCATTTAATTCCATCCATAGTTCTGTAGGCACCTACCCAAATGAAGACATTAGGGATGCTAAGATTCACCGATTTGCATCGGTGCACCAGTATAAAAGTTCACAATGCGATTGCTCCTATTAATCTGGGATACATTGTTTCTAACATCTTTGCATCTGTAAAATTAGTTGACTTTATTCATTTCGTACTATTTATTTAGCTCCCAGGTGGTGTTATTAATGTTTTTGGAGGTCATAATGGTTCAAGGTCACAGGAGGGCACAGGAGGTCTTTTATCGCAGACCTGCTTGTGCTTGTGTCTGTTGTGCGTGAGCAAGCTTTCTTTTGTGTCTATGTTCGAGAAGCGAAAATATGGCTTCTAGCTCCATCTGACTTTTAGGGAAATAAAATTGAGCCATCCGTATATTTATATATTCAAGCATGTTTGGTAATGAGCCGGTAGAACTTTATTTGGTTCACTTAAAAGATTTTGATTAAATGTAGTATGTTTAGTGGTTTTCAATTTTATATAGAGCCTATATCTCAACAAGTCATGGTGCTCGCTATGGGTAAGTAGCAGCAAGCTCTTTTGGGGCAAATAAGTAAGACTGTTGTGCTCAAAGCAAGCTCTCTTATGTGTCTGCGAACGGAGGAGAATCCCCAACTTGTTCTTTTGTTTATGGGAAAGGGAATAATCTTTACTGCAGTATTTTTGAAGTATTTTGTTTGATTTTTGCTTTGCTATTTTTTCTTTACGTATTTTTTTTAAAGATTTCTGCCTACAAACAAAACATTAGTTTTATTTTGTTGTTTAATTGTATTTCACCTCCAGACTGTATTCACCATCACACGCCTCTCCCATCCTATTGCACTCCCCACGACAGGAGGGTCCCGGGCCTGGCCTGCCTTGCCCACTGGAGTTATCAAGTGGGAAGCAGCACATGACCAGAGATATGCAAATATTTAATTATTAGTAGATTCCCTATGCCTTTATTATTTTGAAATGACCAATAACTTAATATTTTGATTGATTCTCCCTCTCTCAACTGCTTCTCAAGCGCAATCTCTCACCTCCAGTTCTATACTGCTGTCAGTGGCCAATTCTCCACAAGTGGCCACGTTTTTAGTAAGCCGAAGGCGGCCATGCATCACATCGCATCATATCGTGCAGGCTCGTCACAATCGGGGTGAGTTTCTGCATGGGTTATATCTTTAAGGTATCGGATCATTGGCAGTGCATCGGCTCAGAGACAGAGATGCACATCCCTAGTAGACATAGAGTAGTGGTTGTGCAGAGAGAGGGAGGTGAACTCTGACAGGAAGAGAGGCCATTTACATTCTCCGGATCAACTGGATCCGGACATAGCACAAAGGAGATCAAGCCCAGATTTCTGCTGTAGGACATACAAGATATATAGATATTGCACACTTCTGTGTCTTTCTTGATACTTTCCATTAAACCGCATGCTCATGCAAATTATTATTCTTAACCCCAGACAAAGAACTGATATCATTAGCCATTCTTTTAATCTAAGGAAATCACAAAAATTCTAGCGTTGTTCAGATGTTACTGTTTGTTTTTTGTTTTAATCTGTCATCGAATTATTTCAGGAAAAGGCATTACCTGTGAATATACAGATATAAACCTACTAGGACTATCTGATTAACTTTAGTTAATTTGTTAGCTTGGGGTTGGGCACATAAAGTCATGAGAATAGTTAAAATACATCAGCAGGCTTTCAGGCAGCCTATTTTCTTAGGAACAGCCTGGGGTTTTTAATAACAAATGTAATTAACCGCCATTTGGTGTCCCCCACCAAGAAATGCCTCGTTTAGCTGTATTTCGTTATTTTATTTTCATCAGATATCTTTAGGATAAAGTGTCTTTTGTGTTAAGAGGTATCCCTCTCCTAGTGTTTTAACAAGTTCAATACTTAAGGAATTAGTTCAGTTAGTTTAGTTAGTTTTAATAAGTGCAAGGCTATTTCCATTCGTCGGGTTCATGCACTTCTCTGCTCCTCAATAATTAAGGGCTTTCAGATGTGCGTTTGCAGTAGGCAGTGACCCGGATTTGTTCTAATAATTCATTCTAGAAATACAATATTCACAGCTGGATTGTTATTTAATGAAGCCATTTTTACTGATTTGTAAAGGACTAACATAATAATATAGTGTCCAGCTGTTATTTGCGTAAACATTGTTTGTTCGTGAAGTTACAATAATTTGATGCATGTACTTATTTAGTTATATAGTTAATATATATGTTTGAACATTTAAAATGACATTGAGATAAGGATTTACCATGGCTCTGAACTGGAAGCACTAAAAATAGGTCCACCCTAAGAATCATGCACTGTTGAAAGCAGATGATGTCACTCTCAACTTTCACAAGTTCTCCTGCAAGGCTGACTGTCACCTATGACAGAATTGTACCTCAAATGGTCTCAGTTTGCAAGCATGTCTTGTCACGGAGTGAAATCTCCCCATCAGTTAAATCCCACATGGCCTGCCTTTTTTCTAACCAACATCTACCTTACCTACAGTACATTGAGATTTGTCTTTTTTGTTTGATGATACTGACTAGATATAAATTATATAACATAAAATCTTATAATATAATGTTTTTATGGTGTTCTTTGCATGTCACCTCTCTCAAAAGCCTCTTAAGAAATCTATGAGTTATATTGAGACAAATAATGTTAACAAGTACTCCTTAAACAAACAAGTTATTACCCTGTAAACATACACAAAAATGCATGGCTATTAAAATGTCAGTACTTTATGGGTTTATTCAAATTTATTCAAAGAGAGGCCTGTACTGTGTACTGCTTTTTTATTTATTAAATCAGTTTCGAGGAGAACATGTTTTTATACATTACCAACAGGTATAAAGCAGACCACTGTGTCTCACAAAATACCGCAGCCCTAATTTACATTACAATTTCAATTCAAGGACATACGTGTCCTTGACGCCAAAATTGATTATACTTATTAGTCAGTGAAGGGTTAGCTGAATGCAGTGTTTGTAAACAGTGCATACATAAATGTTCTAAGCTAGCATTTATGTAAAATCATGGTGGCTCTCTTTTACATAAAAAATGCATGCATAGTGCAACATACTGTAGGTCATGTACTTAAGAACTACACAAAAGGGGTAAACGTGGAAATTGTTGGTACCCTTAACTTAATATCTTGTTGCGCGACCTTTTGAGGCAATGACTGCAATCAAGTGATTTCTGTAAATCTCAATGAGTATTTTGACCCACTCCTCATGAGCAAACTGCTCCAGCTGTCTCAGGTTTGAAATGTGCCTTCACCAGGCTGCATGTTTCAGCTCCTTCCACAGATGTTAAATAGGATTTAGATCAGGACTCATACAAGGCCACCTCAGAATAGTCCAGTGTTCTGTTTTTAGTCATTCTTTGGTGTTTTTAGCTGTGTGTTTTGGGTCATTACCCTGTTGGAAAACCCATGACCTGCGACTGAGACCAAGCTTTCTGACACTGGGCACAGTGACAGATGGTGCGATCTGACACTGATGCACCTTGACCTTGGAGTTTATCTCTAATCTCTTTGGAAGGTTCTTTGGTTACCATTCATATTATCCATCTCTTCAATTTGTCATCAATTTTCCTCTTG
>JAODKM010000040.1:6992270-7004704 GCA_026780845.1 Petrocephalus sullivani | reverse complement strand
TTTAACAACTCTGAGCTATTAGTTAAGTTCTCCCCAAGCGAGCTTGATGGGCCGAATGGCCTCCTCTCGTTTTTATATTTCTTATGTTCTTATGTTCTTATTATGTGTATATACTGTACAGTATACACATGTTTTTGCCTCTCTGAATACTAATTACAGATATCGTACTTGTTGAAATAATTTTGAATATCACAATAGAATTCTCCATATTTCTACTTTGTTATCCAGCTCACCGGCTCTGCCACCATAAAAAGATTAAAAATGCATTTGAATTAATTTCAGCCAGTTTATAATGAAAAGGCAGCAATTATCATTTAATTGCAATAAATATAATTATCATTTTTCCATTGGTTCTTCACAGAGTAAATACAAGATTAGAAATGGTACATTTCTTCCTAAACAACTGCATTTCAAGAGGCAAGCCAATCTATCAGGCTTTTATTAATTATACTGTGTAAACATATAGACAGTCTTATTGATGGGGTATCTTAATTCTAAGTGCTTATAAGGCAGGATTAGGAAGGTAGAAAATTAATTACAAGGTGAATCATTCTTGTACTTTAATTTGTCTTTCTCAGGTATTCACATTCACACTGCAAATAAATGTTTCCTTCAGATTCTCAACAGCTTTTCACATGCCAAAAAGATAATTGAGTCTGTTTTACATATTATCTGAGTAACTAACTAACAGTAATACACTATATTGCCAAACGTATTGGGACGCCCCTCCAGATCATTGAAGTCAGGTGTTCCAATCGCTTCCATGGCCACAGGTGTATAAAATCAAGCACCTAGGCATGTGGACTGCTTCTACAAATGTTTATGAAAGAATGAGTTCAAGCATGGTACTGTGATAGGATGCCACCTGTGCAATTTGCCTTCAGATTAGCTCAAGAACAGTGCATAGAGAGCATCAAGGAATGTAAGGTATCCTAGCCTTACATCACCAAGTGCAATGCAAAGCGTCAAATGCAGTGGTGTAAAGCACACTGCCACTGGACTCTAAAGCAGTAGAGACATGTCCTCTGGAGTGACGAATCACACTTCTCTGTCTGGCAATGCGATGGACGAGTCTGGGTTTGGCGGTTGCCAGGAGAACGGTACTTGCCTGATTGCATTGTGCCAAGTGTAAAGTTTGATGGAGGGGGGGGTTATGGTGTGGGTTTTTTTTCCCGGGTTGGGCTTGGCTCATTTAATACCTACTCCTACCACACCCCCATGTTAAATATTGTAATATAACAAACATATACTGTAATACTACCCATACTTACCCTACATACTCTCCCCACCTCTCCACAAAAAGACTTTCATTAAAAGGCCAAGCCTAACTTTGTGTGGCTTGTCTCGATGTAACCAAGCTCACCAGATATGTGCCTGTGGCTTTTCTTTCATATGCTGACTAGGACTAGGGCAAAGTGGAACGAAATTCCTTAGAAAAATGATAAGATTTGCAAACTGGGGGTGGGGTGTAGCCCACAATAAATTCCACCAACTGGCTAACAGACTGCTACTGATAAATTTTGTGGGGGTAGCTTTCATTAATCAGTACCAGACTATCACCCGTGCAATGTGTCTGCAAAGCTTGGTAAAGTTTTGTCAAACACTTTTTGAGTTATCACTCTGAAAATAAGTGAAATGAGGTGTCTGAGGCGGCCCTTCGCTTTACTCTCAGTATGTGGTGCTTTTTCAATTCTGGTGCAATTTGTGTCCAATTTAATTATTTCCAGATTTTCACTCATACAATGTTTCTGCAAAGCTTGAAAAATACTTGATTCATGTTAGCAGGATCAAGTGCCTGAAGCTAGTCACTCTGCAACACTGGTTCAGTATTGTTGCGATCAGCCTCAACATTTTGTTTTCCCCAGATCCCATGTTCACCCCTATAATCTGCCTGCAAAGCTTGGAAAAAGATCCACCAGATACATTTCGAGTTACCGCACTAACAAGAATGTGTCGGCAGCAGCAAACTAGGGAACACAATAAACAGTAATATGTTCCCCATAATGCATAGACAATGGATTTTTGGACGGAAAGAACAGCTGCATGTACCACAAGATTTATCCATCCATCCATTTTCTGAAACTGCTTGCCCTATACATGGTTGCAAGGTGGTCCAGAGCCTGTCTATGGACACAAGCAGGGAACAACCCAGTCACTCATGCATGCATACCTACAGGCAAGTTGGTAACTCCACTTTTGGAGCATGGGGGGAAACCGGAGCACCCGTAGGAAACCCTATGATGACATGGAACCCTAGTGGAGACTTGAACCAACAGTGCTAACCACTGCAGCACCATGCTGCCCCACAAGCTTTATAGTAAATATAAATGTACTTTAAATAGGAAGGAAAGAGCAAAGATGCCTGTGATTGATTTTCTTTTATCTTATTGCTCATAGTAAAATTAAAGCTGCCACAGTCATCAACATGCCTACTTAACTGTAGAAATGAAAGTGAAAAAATAATGTGATATAATGGAGTTCAGGTAGCACAGTGGGTAGCGCTGGTCGGCTAGGCTGGTTTGCGCTTGCCGCCTCCGCTCTGGACGCAGGGTTTCCGTGTTCCCCTGCGTTGTTACCTTCAGGTACTCCGGCTTCCTCCCACAGTCAAAGTAAAGATGCATTTAGTCTCTAAATTGTCCACACTGTGCGAGTGTTTGGCCTGCAATGGGCTGGCATCCCATCCTGAGTGCTCCCCCTATGTATAAGCAGTTGGAGATGGATTCCTGCGAAAAGGTCTCTTTCAGATTGGTGGTCGGATTAAAGAGGTACTTAATGTTTCATTTTTAAAGATTCCTTACTTGTCCTGCATGGCTGTTTCTAGAAACTGAAATATATGCAGATTTCCATGCATAATATTCTATTTCAAGATTTTCATTTTGCTTATAATGAATGGCAGTTACTTCAAATCTGATGTGTTGATGGTAACTTAAATATAAAAATATGTATTTTATAGCAAAGAGGCAAGGCTTCTCTCCATTGAACATAAACAGTGTTCCACTGAAAACTGTGATCAGTGATGAATTGCCAATGTCCCTATTTTTTGTTAGGCTTATGAGCCTGTTCAAAGCAGTCAAGCATGGGTTATGATTATATGCAAGAAGAATTAATAATAGGTCAATGGAAGTGCTGGGATAGCAATCTGTTAATAAATGTTTATCGTGTTTTGTGTAGCGCAGTGTTTTTTGCAAATATACTTAATTATCCGACTAATTATCTCACACATTACTCTGAGTAACATTTATAGCAAAAATGATTAGCATGTAAAGCAAGCTGCAGCTGGCTTTTGCTACTACGCTATAAGCAATAATGGTATTTTTGTAATTTTCAATATGTATGTATTGCTGGTGATGCATGACTCATACTTAATAACGAAACATTCTCGCTGTACACAGCATATACTTTGTTTTTCAGTGCAACAAGGATTAACTAAGGATTTTTTTTTTTTTTAGCAGGAGCCTATCCATCAGTCTTTTAACTGTATATCCAGAGTTTTGGGATTCCAGTGGTAGTAAAGTTAGAATTTTGTGACTTCATTGAAATACAGATTGTTTTGAAAATGAAACATTTCAATTGCATTATAACTGAAATGGAATTTTTGAAATGGAGTTTATGGAACAACTTTACTTATGCAGACAAACTTTGACACTGTGTGATTATCAAAATGATGAATTGTAATGTTATTGTAATGTTGTAATTGTAATGTAACAGTCCAAGAGGATCACATGGATTTTATTTCAGAACTCATGACACATTGTTTTCATACGTAACTAATCCTATGGACAAGATGCATTTCATTGTCCTGCTTGAATCTGGGGTGACGAATAATAATGTGTTATATTCTACGATGGAAGATTTGCTGACTGTCTGTCCACCTCATGCATTATTTAGAATGTCTTGGATTATTGAAACCAGGGAATTAGCAAGCAAGGGACTGTCATTTGCTGTGTTGCTTGCAATTGCTAGATTGACTCTTTTCCTGGGTAGCAATCCACAGAAGTGAGGTCATCTGTTTCCCCATTGATTTTATTATTGCACATTTAACTTACTCCAAAAATGCCAAGCAGTTGCATTATTGAGTAAAATTCATGAGCATCTATGGAGTAGCAGAAAGTAGTGTAAATCTGTTTTTATTATCTTAAGTCCTCAGAGATCAGCTTACTTTTATGCGTTATTCTTTTTTTTTAGGAATTAATTTTTTGTGAACAAGCAATATGAACACTTTTTAAATATACTTTACAAATCCAATGTCTATACACCACAATTGTGACAAAGGATTTAATTAATTTATTTCAGCAGGGATTTAATTCAACTGTCAACACTGTTACATTTAACATTTCAAAACTGTAAGGGAGCTCATTCTTCATGTCTCTGCACGTTGCTAGTTTTCATTTCCATATCATCGTTTAGGCTTGTATTGTGTTAGAGAAGTCATTCGTAAATGGTGCAAAATTCTGCAGTTGTGGTGCCCAAGAATCATGAAATTCAAAATTGTCGGCAGAAATGTTCTGCTCTGGGGGAGCTACTGAGTAGGACTGACTGTGACTCAGATTGCACGGGGAGGTACAGGAAGTTGGGAATGGCAGTAAGGCCTAAATGGCAGGCAACATCAGTGTGCTGAGCCATTTTACGCTGCCGATTAGGCCTGATGTGATGCATCTGTCATAAAAATTCCCGTTTCATTACTTTCAAATGTCATCACCGTTTATAAAGTTCTTTGAGGTCCAAGATTCCTAATTAACATTCTAAATTGAATTGGGTTGTACATTACCCATTTACAGCCTTATTTAGTACCCTGTTTCTCTGCAATCACGAAATAGGCCTGCCTGACAAGATTCGTTCATCACACATAGGAGTCTAGAATTTGCATCAAAATATGACGTAAGTCAACTGACCAGAGCGAAGAAAATTTTAATTATGAAAGTTATTTATGATGTCCGTATATAAAAGCATGGGCTAGAACAGTTAAGCAGTAACTGCTGTATATGGTATATCGTATTTTCAGCTTTCTTACAAAGTGAATTTCATTAAATGGGATATTTGATTCTCAGTGCCCTTGGAGGCAGAGAAGGAAGATTAAGGCATTTCAATTTTGTCTTGATACACTTATCAACTGAGCTAATTAAAATATATCAGATACTCGATAGCCTTTTAGTGTCTCCCTCCATGTTGGGTAAATCGCAGAAAATCTTAAAAATAGCAATGCATATTATGCAGTATAACGATACATCGGTGCGTCATGTATGGACTCAAACACCAGATGTATGCTCGATATATTTATATTGGCTTTTTTCTTATTTTTGGACTGAAGAATGCTTTATGAGTAAATTATGCATGTTTACAAGAAACTTTACTGTGAACGATATGTGATAACGGGTGATCCAGGTGAAGTCTTTCGTTTATGGAATGAAGATTTAAATAGGTTAATATGCTGATGTCGAATTACTGTTTCCTTAGCAAAGTAGTCCTCTGGGTTTGATACTGCACGTACAGTTTAGCAGACCTAATCACATTTAATCACAGGCGAGTGATGTGAATCGGATGCCTTTGATTCTGAATAATGGGAGCAGAGGCCAATGGTGAAAGATAAAAGCTTGTTACCACCAACTCGTCATGTACCCGCAGAATGCCTGGGGGGCTTTTCACTTCACATTGCCCCAAGCAACCACATTTTAAAAACTTGGGCAATTAAACAAATCAATGAAATTCCTTTTCCAGAGGATGAAAAATTGGTTTTCCTATACAACATCGTACCATTTTCTTTCATGTCACCCGCGTTATTAACCTCAAGCATGTCGAATGCTGAAGCAATAATAGCTAATAGATAAATACCTAAATCGCACACACTCACACACCAGTCACTCACACATGCACACCTATGAGCAATTTGGCAACTCCTATTAGCCTCAGCATGTTTTTGGACGGTGGGGGGAAACCGGAGATCCCGGTGGAAACCCCACGACGACACGGGGAGAACATGAAAACTCCGCACACATGGAATCCAGGTCCCAGAAGTATAAGGCAACGGTTCTAACCATTGCAGCACCGTGCCGCCCCGGTAACCCATATATGACGATGTACAGTATATATGAACAGAGGTGTAGGGACAGGACAAGCAGAGCAGGAAATCGCCTGGGGTCTGGCAGATTACATAGTACAGTGCAATGACAAATCTGCTTTATTTGCGTGTTCAGTTTTTCACAGAAGTGACCATAAAGAAATTGTGTTTATTAAATTCTCTTTGTTGATATTATTCATTTTAATAATGGTCATAAATTTGACCATGTCAGAGGAGGCTGCATGGAGGTTTCTGCATAGAGCCCCCTGCATCCCTAGAATCGCCACTATATACTGTAGGAATACTGTATTTTAAAGCAAGACTTAGGAAAAAGCAGGTAAATGATCTAGAGTTTTACCTTCTTTTATTTTAACTTTGATCAAGGATACAATTGCCCAGACGACTATTAACTTTGAGGTGATGTGCCCTTTCTGTCAGCATTAACACTCTCATTTCAAGGTCTTTCTCTTTATTCAAACCAACCAAGCTGGTTTCTCAATAGGTTTAAAAATATCCTCCACTTACTGAGCAAAGTAGCTGTCACATTTACCTTAGGCCAGTGGTTCCCAGCTCTGGCCTTGGGGACCCTGTGTGTTCCCTGGCTTTTCTCTAATCAGCCACTGAATTAATTTCACTTGAGTGGGTCATTCCTTGAATGCTGATATAGGTCTTGCAGCTATAAGCACTTAAGATAATCAAGAGGGCAAGGGATACTTTAGTTTGAATAAAACAATTAAAATCACAATTAAAATGAACAGAGTTTAATGCGACATACTAATTATGTTGGCAAATCAGTGTACCGCTGTGCATTGCCATACAACTTTGCTTTATCATAGGATCCAGTCCTTTAGCTTTGCCTCCATTTTCATTTTTTCCCCAATTGTTATGGGGTTTTGAATAGCTACTAGCTTTCTTTGAGGAACATAAAATGTTAAGATGGTAATTTGACCCTATGTTCATGCTTGTAAAATAATATGGTTTTACACGTTCTCAAATGTCCGTGTGGAATCAATCATGTAATCATTCAGATGATTAGACTGAATTATATGAGATTGCAACAGACATATTATTACTTCACTGGTTGAATGCACTGTTAGTTTGTTTATTGATTATATTATGAAATCAAATACTCACAGGTTTTTAATGCAAATCCATAGCATCAGTGTTCTGCACAATCCTATCTTTATTTATGATAGGCCTTCACCAGAGTACACTTTGAATTAAGTATGTCTTGGTATCAGTGTGAATATCTTTACCTATATTTTACGGTTAATTTATATTTTTCCTAAACATTGTAGGTTCCTGATTGATAATATAGAACTTAACCATCAAGAGAGATGTGAAAAGGGTTAAATAATTAGTGAAATCAGATTACACGCTATTTCCATGAACCGTAGAAATTCACGTTGTTAAACCTGAAAGCCGTGTTAAATTCAGTGATATTTAAACATTTATTTAATGATGCCGATCATAGCCCTTCATATTAATCAGGATTACAGGCACAGTTGGAGTGAATAACTCAGAAAATTCAGATAATTACATTTCAAGGCATAATTTCTTTGAGTGTGAGTGTGTTTTCTTTCAAACAAAAAAGGACAGTTCTGTAGCAATGCCATTATATTTGTAAAGTACGAGCTGTCCGTGCTGCTCCTTGGTAGTGGAAACATCACGTGGAACATGATGGAACACGGAACATGGTAAACAGCCACTTTAAAAATACATTTCGTACCCTTTCACTATTGCTTCTGCATTTTCAAAATACCACCTGTGCTGATTCATTTACTGCTTATAACGGCTGTATTAATGAAATGTGCAACATTTGCTTAGGCAAAAGAAGCCTTTTCACATTAATCAGCAGCCGCGCCAGAATTCCCGGGAACTTGTGGTTGGAACTGATAGTTAAAGTGTGATATAGTTAACAAAGACTGGCGTACATGGCAAGGGAGTATGGGAACAAAGATGACCATAATATAAGGCCAGTATGAGATTTTTGAAATCATATTTCATTGTTGGATGATCCTGAAATCTTTTTTGTATTGTAACTAATGATAATTCCCTACCTGTATGCAATCCCCCTTTTTATCTATCTATCTATATATCTATTATAGCCATTTTATTAATATCTGTAATATCTGACATTACTGGTGTAATGTCTAGCTGGATATTTGCTTGTCATGTGCCCACCCTGTTAAAATTAATTAAAACTTAAATTATAAAAAAAAGAAAGAGGATTAAACTTCAAAAGCTGCATGAACTTAAATCAGTAATATGCTAATATTTAAGCGTTACAGCAATTTCATTTCTAATGTTACTAATGCCACAGCATATCTACCTGGCGTCCGCTTAACAAGGGGTGCCGGGTGCCCCAGCCTCTCCTCCTCCCCTCCTCTCCTCCTCCCCTCCTCTTCTCCTCGCCTCCTCTCTTCCCACTGCCTGATTTACTGACTGTGGGGCTCCATGTTCTGCAGCGCATTTACCGAACACAAGCTATACACAAGCTAAACAGCAGCCTTAACGAAGCTTGACATTCTGCCTGTGCTGGTTTGAAGAATGCTGGGGGTGCTGGGGGAGAGCAGACTGATTCAGGTGGGGGTCGGCGGTGGGGGGGGGGGGAGGCCCCTTTTTTCTGGCACTTATGCCCCAAACCTCCTATTATCATTCCAAAATAAATCTGTCTAGAATTAAGTATGTCAAGTGCTTACACTCATTAAAGGTACTAAGCGGTGATGTACTGTTTGGAATAACCTGTTTTTAAAAGCATTTTTCCCTGCCCTTGCAGTCACTCAAGAATACATTATTCATTGTATGATAATAGCTCGAACTAAGAATTCAGAAATGCACTGATTAATTGAAGCTGTCAATATAATGGACATAGCGGTGTGATGTAATGTAAGATACGATTTTTGATGAGATTGTTAAGGACAGACAGACAGACACAGACAGACAAACAGACGGACGGACAGACAGACTGACAGAGACACAGACAGACAGACACAGACAGAAAGACACAGACAGACAGACACAGACAGATAGACAGACAGACAGAGACAGATAGACAGACAGACAGATCTCTATCTATTTACTGCTCTGCTGAAATACAACCATGGTCCACCCCCCTTGGAATTCACTGTCCAAGCTAAGTGTGTCATGTTTTTCAAGTGTATAACTCTGATTTTTTTCCCTCTCTTTGATGGGGACACTCAGTGATACATTGTCACCCTGGGAGACACTCTTCACAACCAGACAGACAAGGTCATTATTATGCATTATGGGATGCCCCTGACAGTTCAAGGCATATGCATGCCATGTCTGGATTGGAATGAACCAATCCTGGCTATGATGGGAAATGATGTGCTCCATATGATTGTAGGACCTTCCGAACCACTGTATTTAATGTTATAACCAGACAGGTCTTTAGGTCATGACCTTACACCCACCTTACAGTTGGGAAGAACACTATGAAAGGCAGCTCATCAAATCATTCCCACCTCAGATGGTAGTGGTCCCTGTCCAACCTGGCAAGTTGTGTTGTGATATCTTAAGGCTTGTATGAGATTGGGAATCATTTTTTAACTGCACACTGAGTTGTGTCTATTGCTGTACATTTATTTCAAGTCACCGGGATGGCTAATGTGTTACTTTTCTATTCTGGATGTAGTTGCCCTTCAATGAAGGCACCACTTCTTATCTGCGAACAGATAGGATACCTTTGGAATGTCAATGAATTAGACACCAGTGATCTCCATATCCTGTGTTTTCAATGCACTTGCCAGACATTAGGAGTGTAATGGAAAAACGTTTCGAATCAGATGTCCAGTTTGAGTGTCTACAATATCTTACATCGATTCAAGACCAGAAAAAGGAAATCAGCCAAAAACCATACAAAAATCGTGGTGTCATTATTGCTGCATATAATTTTTCATATTGAGATCCTATGATGAACATCAGTTATGTTGAGCTGGAGATGGTTTTGCACTGCAAAATAATTTGTTTTTCTTTTTTTTAACAAATGATTAAAAAAACACATTTTGAATGTTTTTACTTAAGCCACAGTAGGTAGCATGGTTGGTCTAGGTGAAACAGCATTTCTAAATTGCCCATATTGTGTGACTGTGGGTTTAGCCTGCAGAATGGCATCTTATCCAGGGTGTACTCCTGTATTGTGTCAAATGCTGCTTAGTGACTGGAAGATGGATGGATGGATAGGCACTAAATTAATTTAAATAAACAGCAAGAAGCTTTAGGGACTCAAGGCCATTACCCAGAAGATAACACTGAACATGTTACATAATGAATAATAATCCCACTTTCGCATCCCTTTCTGGAACCTAGAACATTCTAATAGGAGATAGTGCCAGTCTGGGTGTTTTGGCATCCTTGGCAAGATTATGCACCCCCCTACACCTATATATATATATATATACACACACACACACACACTCTTAGCATATAGCCCAGCTATGCCTAAGAGTTTTATTAAAGAAATACTTTTAATGTTACAGTGTTACAATGTGCTACAAACACGAAAGTCATATGTTTTTGCCACACCACATTTCTATGGCCGTTATGTGTGGTTTTATTCAATGTCCTATTTTTTTCTCCTGCTATGAAAACACTCGCTTCAATTAGTGGGGCATCCAGATAGAGACAGAAAACAATTATGTTACATCGCAGGCATAATGCACAGAATAAATAATATGACGTGAGTTTATGAAAATGACTTATTTGTTACTAACGAAGTAAATTATCTCTATTTATGTAAAACAGGATGCATCTTTATGCAATGAATTGGCCTATTAAACAACCTTTAAAGGGAGGTATTATTTATAGTTCAAGAAGCACACAGAAGCTTAATTGGCATGCTTTGAGGGGTAGCATATGCACTTTCCAGTGGGAGACCATCTGACACGGACACTTGCTGATGGCCGCCTACATTAGTCTCCATATGTAGAGAACAGAAGGCTCATATGCACAGTGTCCTTCAGGTAATGAATGTATGCAACAGCTCTTTACATAGAGGCTAATATTTCCTGACTTGCTCTGTGCCCCCACCTCACTGGTGTTCCTCTTCCAACTGACCAATCCAGCAGCAGAAAATAAAAAAAGAGCCCAAATGTGAAAAGGTGTGATTTTTCACTGACCAGTGCATGTAGCTGAATACTTCGTAATTAGCATTCACCGGCCTTTCTAGACATTTAAGGTTTTTTTATCCCTTTGGGCAATTCCTTCAAGGGAAGGTTTTGTCGACTTGAACTTTTTGAGACACTTTTAATTAAAATAACTTTTTTTTTTTTACTCGGTAAAACCTTGATTGTGCATGATAAGTTGCTACTATGGATGCATACATAATCAGTTTGACCACGGGGGCTCCTGTAATGTAACTCTACAAACAAATGCATCTGTTTGCACAGTGTAGTTGGATATCATGCTGTTCAATCTGTTTGACAAAATCAAGATTCCGAAAGAATCCTTTTCTTTTACAACTAAGGTCCTGAATGTGGGGGGCGGGGCACAACTCCACCATGTATCCCAGTGAAATAAAGAAACACTGATTCAACACCTACTGCACAAGGGTTCCGGAACTGTTTGTCTGTTCTGTGCATTGGAAATTCTACTATGTGCCTGTAACACCTTCACCATAAAGAATTTAACAAAAAAAGGAAGAAAAAAATATATGGCTCATAGACACGCAGAAAGTTCCTTGCAAAAAGTTTTCCTTTACCTAATGACCTAGAAAAAAAGTTTTGTGAAGTTTTATGAGCCAGGTACATGATGGGAAGGGGAAAAATGGTAAAGTACAATAACAAAATTTACGATTCACATCTTCTTATGCTCAAAGTACAATGGATTTTAAATATATATATATAAATAAATAAAAATAAGAATCTTCAGTCGTAAAGTAAATTATTTCACATTCCTTACTTTTATCCCGCTGCTGGAAGAATCAGATTTTCAGTCTATTTTCCCTGTAGATTTCAGCTGACCCAATTTCAATTTGCTTGTACCTTGCGGGTTTGAAAGAATATTTATTGTATTTCGTATTTAGATTTAACAATGTTATTAAATAATGAGCTTCAAATAATGAACCAGTTAACAAGACATAAGGAATCTGATGTATTTTTCATTTTTATAAAACCAGAAATCCTTGCTTAAATCATAACATACACATGACTTCTTAGTGAATTCTTTGTAGCTTTTTTTTACACTTTTTTTCCACAGTCTTAAATATTAATTAGTCGTGAGAGGTGTCAATTTCAGGTCCAGAAAGTAAAAAATCCAGACCAGGATTTTGTTTCAACCATCTAGTTGAGCACTCTGTGACTGTGACTCTTTATGCTCAACTGATTGGCTGAAACAAAATCCTGGTCTGGATTTTTAC
>JAODKM010000040.1:6969460-6983309 GCA_026780845.1 Petrocephalus sullivani | reverse complement strand
GCCCCTCCTCCAGGGGCCGGCAGAGGAAGCCCTAACCCTAACCAGACCCAAAGGGGGAGCCCATCCTCCAGGGGCCGCCAGAGGAAGCCCTAACCCTAACCAGACCCAAAGGGGGAGCCCCTCCTCCCGGGGCCGGCAGAGGAGGTCAAATTAACAGAATGGCAAAGTCTTCATTTCCACAGTCCACATTTTAAGATTTGAGTCTCGATGTGGGGGGCAGGCAGGTGATAGCATGCAGGTGCTTCTGTTGCTTATGTTGGCAGGATGAACAGTGGTACAGCGGCAGGGACCAAAGGTGGGCAGACTGGAAGGACGTCACGGGTAGTAGGGGCATCACGGGCGGCATAGTAGCCAGAAAATTTTGATATTTGCAGTGTAAACAGTTAGGTGAGTGCAATATGTAAGCTCCGGCAGATATAGCTATGGCAGCATAGGTTGGAGGCAGAGGCTAGTGGGAACACAGGCATGGAAAGTCCCAGAACGTCTGCACTGCAATAGTACAAGTCAGTGAAGCTAGAGTGACAGCCAATGGCACTGATCCCCACCCAGCTCTAGACCTCACACTGTAGGCCTAACTGGGACTGAGCGGTTGCTAGAGCTATAACTAGAGTCCGTATATGCTAGGCTAAACAAGTGTGTTTTCAGTCTAGG
Organism: Petrocephalus sullivani; assembly: GCA_026780845.1. Classification (NCBI taxonomy): domain Eukaryota; kingdom Metazoa; phylum Chordata; class Actinopteri; order Osteoglossiformes; family Mormyridae; genus Petrocephalus; species Petrocephalus sullivani. Next base: position 6,982,658 of record JAODKM010000040.1, on the reverse strand, counting down.
CGTGAATATTGAGAGTGAGCCTGAATCTCGCACCTCTGCTGGAAGACACAGCTGCAGAGCCTTCAGCAGCCCGCCATAGCTCCTTCTACTCTACATACTAATAGATATCCTGTTCCTTGTGATCGAAGCAGGTGAGGAGCATTTTAAGAGACCAGTAGATCTCTAAGGTACTGATGCAAGGCCGTTCAGTGCTTTATAAGTTAATAGCAGTATTTTGTAGTCAATCTGAGACTTAACTGGGAGCCAGTCAAGGGAGCATAGAACAGGGTTAAGATGATCACATTTTTTAACGCTGGCTGCTGCATTTTGTACCGGCTGAAGTTTATTTGTGGATCCAGATGGACAGCCAGAAAGGAGGGCATTACAGTAGTCCAGCCTGGAAGTCGTAAAGGCATGCATTAATTTTTCTGAATCAGGAAAGGAGAGCCTCTACTGAAGCTTGACTATGTTCTGAAGATGGTAGACTGCAGTTCTTAGGAACTAATATCATCAAGAAGAAGCAGGATGCAGTTGCTCACAATGCCAAAGTAAATCAGCAGACGTCCAAAGAAATAAGAGGACTACAGAACTGCTCTTGAGCAAGCTGTTGCATGGACAGTTCTACCTAGATCGAGAGAGACCAGCAGTACACAAAACGGCATTTGTGGCATAGCTACACAGTTCTGGTCTCAAAGGAGACACAGAGAGCCTGATTGTCAGAGTCCTGGACTGGTACCACCAGAAGAACAGGCTGGATGTGCAATAGGGCAGAAGGACATGCCCATCAGTTGTGTAACTTCTGGATTATTCGCCCACAAATACACTGGATAATCCGCAAATACATGGGGGTACAAGTGCCAGACAAATTATATAAGAATATACAATGTAGCCTCCAGAAACCATACAATTATCATGTGGAATGTGGACATGCCCATCGATTGATACTGAAAGTACTGAAAGTATCCAAAATGCATTATAATGGTCGGCATTATAGATGAGAGCTTCGTTGGAGCTTATGACGTATTATAATCCACACTATGATGCTTATGACTGTCAACAAAAGATGCTGTAATACTACATTAATTCTTATGCCCACCATTATAATGCATTATGGATGATTTGTAATGCATTATGAAGGTGTCTATTATTCTATTATAGAGGACGGCTTCAAGCACCAAAATATCAAAATAATATTTTTCTTACTTATGACAAGAAGTTAAGAGTCATATTTTTCAGGCAGCAAGTCTATTATGTACTTCTACAAAAAGATAATGAGCATTATGATAAGGGACTGGTGTTTTAAAGGGAAAAAAGTGTTGATTTGATCAACAAATAATCATGGATACATATAACATGTATCATGTAAACAGTATTGATAAAGTCTTCATGCCATGCTTGTTTTCTCTTTTGGAAGTACATGTTATGCAGTAAACCGATGATTTTACGAAGTAAACAGATTCCGTAGCTTTTCTTGGTGGAATACCCCACACAGAAGTACTGAAAATACTGCTATCTTTAACTTTTACTTTTTTCATTTCAGTCCGGTTCTGTTTCTGACAGATCTGTGGATGTTCCCCTGACCATGTGTCACGATGGCAATCTAAATCAGCCTTGAGAGGAAACCGTACCCACATTTCAGCAGGCAGGCTTTTTATAGCTCCCTGGTAACTAGCAGTCATAAAAACGTCTCTCAGAAATGTTGCCAAGCATAAGAGCAGTACGTTTCGCATTCGAGATGTGCTGCACGTAAGGGACACGTAAGGTCTAGTAATGCAGTGGAACGAACAAGCAGGAATAAGAAGGGATCCATCACCCTTTAGGCATAATATAAAGATATACATTACAAGATATGTCAAAATAAGAAACTTAAATAACAAAGAAGACGGGCCTGAAGTAAAAAAACTGCAATAAATATTTATTGCAATTACTAGCACCCAAAGAAATCATGTTATACTTAATTTAGATAAAATGCACAGGAAAACATATCTATCTATTTATCTATCTTTCTATCTATCTATCTATTCTGAGAAGAAGTCAATAGCTTCAGCTTTTTAACATTTGCATAATTGTACATTTGTTGTCCCATATTCACCAAATCAGTTCTTTGCTTTAGTCGTGTGACTCTTTTATTCGGCGGTGAGACATTTGATCAGGCGTCCCAAGTCATTTGGTGACATTTACTTTCCTTTTATGTGGGCTTTTAAAAACCAGTTTTGTCCCTGTTAAAGTGACCTTTAACCCAGAGCTTCAAATTAAGTGTGGATTTCACTTCCATGCGAGGTATATAATTTAAATCTACAACATTCTTCATGCTGACATAATGGAACAAAGATACATGGCTTCAAGAGTAATGGTTAGATTACCAATGTGGCTGTGCTCCTTATTTAAGAACTACAGAGGGGATGAAGAAGCCACAGTGGGGGCTTTGGATATGATCTGGGTCGTAGACTATCTGCCTTTCATGGATATAAACAATTTAAAACATTGTTAGTACATTTAACAGTTGTGCTGTTTACACCTGCAGCTTTGTTTAGCTGGAACATTAACTATATACTGTATATATAAGCCTTTGAAACTGTGGTCCATTGGTCAATGCACAATAATAAATTCAATGCAAGGTTAATGGGGAATTAAAGCCATCAATGCACATATTGTCAGTTCGAGTTTCATAACAGTCTTTGGCGGGACCTTCAGACAGCATTGTGTTGGTGTTCAAAACCTTCAAGATCTAAGTACTTTTACTTTACCCATTGCATCTTCAAAACTAGGGCTATGAATCAGGACAGACAGTATAGAAATGAATGATCCATATTGCTCATTTCGGTTTGCACTTTGCCCTAGTGCTCTAAGGTAGACATAAAAGTAAAACCGTTTTTTTTTCCTTTTCGCTTTCCTCATTTTAAAGAGCCCAAGTACATATTGATCTGCTATGTAGTAACTGAATGTTGTGACGTTTGGCCTAATTTGTATTTTGTGATATCTAGCTCTGCCACTAGGGGGTAGCTTAACGATTCCTGTCAACCACTATGTTTTGCCAAGGATTAAGAAGAGAGACAATAATCAAATGTTGACAAAATATGTTAATAAGGGCTCTTTAGGGATAACTATACCAAGCAAAGTTAATTGATAAATGCATATCTTACTGTAACTAGTGCCATGACCCAAGACAAAATCTATCCAGCTATGTGATTCGAATTCCTTATAGAGGACCTGGAAATCTTGAGCTACACGTTCAGCTCAGATTTTCCTGTGAATATATTTTACATGATTACACGCATTATTCGGGTCTAAATTTGAGAACAGGAACAACTACAATTCATTCAAATAAAGAGGTTACGGCATTAAATACTGATTTAAGTGGCATAGAGATGATTAAAACTGGCTATAACTGTATATATAGCAATCAGGCTATAATTGCTAAATAAATAGTAATTCAATTATACTGAATAGTTATTTATGCTTGTGTATGTCTATTTCTGCTTTACATTAGTGCCATATAACACAGACGGCTGGGAATTTAAAATATCTATCCTTAAAGAGGAATTAGCTTTTGACATGATTTTGGATGTAATCTATCTATCAGCTTGAGTTTGTGTGATTAATAGTCACACAACCTGCTACTTGGGGTGTAAATTACTATAATCTCCTGCGGTAGTCTTAAAAATGCTACCCTCTGTCTGTCAATGTTAATATTGCAAATTTATAATTACCTATTTCTAGGACGAACAATCTCTTTTCAATCTGCATGTCAGGCTAAATGTGTAACATGGTGGGACGTTTCTTTTGAAAATGCTGAAATTTTATTTTTTTTGTTTTAGTGGCTAAAACAAATTTTTCCCTAAACATTGCTTATGACAGTTTAGTACCGCATTGTTCTTTAATCCCTCTGATACTGGCACGTTTGGGATTTATTTAATTTATTTATGTGGGTAAAGTTTAATTACTGAATAATACCAAACAAAGAGCTGGTTATTGTTTTATTTGAGGTAATAGGGTAGATCAGGAAGGACAAGGCAGAACAGGGCATGCCCAGTACACCTAGCCATAGCCAACTCCTCATTTAAACAAAAGGAAAATCCTACGAGGCTTAAAACTGTAACAATGAAAACTTGGCACATGGGCCATCAGTAGTTCCCTGGTGTCCTTCTAAACTGAAGCTGTGCTGTTGATCAAGCTTTTCCTCGTCCAGCTGTCGAGCGAGCTGATATCTGCAGCGAATGAGAGGTGGAGTCCAGGTCCAGCCCTCCTTTGCCTGACTGGCTACCTTCTCAAACTACAGCACTGCAGCCCGCCCGATGAGGAGATACAAGCCAGCCGCATCTGATTTGGATGGCTTTGGGTGTTGCTGTACTATTTCCGTACTGTCTCACAGCCCCACGTTGCCATAGCTGCGGCAGTGGGCGCCGTCCAAAAGTTGAACCATCCCACCTGAGCTTGTTTTCTGCATACTGAGCTGGTGTTTACTTGTAAGCCTGAGAGGGAGCAACATAGATGTAGGCAGTGCTATTGTAATTTCTCCTGATTATGAAGCTGACCATAGTGTATGTCATCTGTCCCAGTTTTAATGGAAAACAAATCCTTATATAGAAAGATAACTCCAAATCACTGAGTAGGTATGCTAATGATGCGTCCCACTTCACTTTTGAGATTGTTTTAGTCGCAGATTGAAAATTATAATCACCACGTTTCTAACCTCCTTCGAATCTCTCCATAAAGGTGTGTCCTTTGGTTTTGCACTTCGTTTTATTACAATGCGACGCATGTCAGGGTGCAATTAAATTTTTCTGTGAGATTGTACCTTAAACATTTTACAAATGGCACGGTGCAACATGGAAATCAAGAAGAATACAGTACTTCATCAGGAGTGCTGGTCACAGCAAAGTGTTTGGTCATTTGGTGAAGATCCTGAGCTACATTAATTGTTTGTTTGAGTTTGGGGGGGGGGGGATCATGCAGTTTCCATCATGTCATGTTGCTTCTTGAAGTCTACAGCTTGGATAGTGACATGAAAAGCGATGGCTAACGCATATGTAATCTATTTTTATTTCTTATCTGTAGCCCACACACACATATGTATTCTACCTATCTATTTATCTTTAAAAATATAGCTGTGTATATACATGGTTGTATATATAAGGTTGTACAATAAAAGTAAATGAGACTACATTGAACCATCATGTTCTGCACAGGAATAGCATGTTCAGTGGGGTATTTAAATTATAAAAATTTAAAATTTAAAAAGATGTCTGTGGGGTCCTCTTACCTGTGCTCAGCATACATCCATATCCCTAACATTATCTGCTAAATGCTAGGAATATACTATTGGCTATTTTGTGAACTTCAATTAGCAATGATACTGTTACCATTATAATTAAATTTGCTGAAGTTATGAGGCCTTGCCTGATTAACCCATGCCACATTAAACAGGTTTATTAATAATTTTATTTTACTTTTCACTTAGCTTGAAATAAAACAAACTACAGAGACTCAATTATTTAATGTTCATATGCAGTACTATTATCGGCAGACAAGGTAATTTCTACCAGAGTATACAAATGTTTGGAATTCATTTTAAAACACATCACATAAAAGTTGCTGTAATACCACTGCACCCAATGATTAAAATATAGAACATGGCTGAAGGTGAGGATTTTTTTCCATGATATATTAAACGACATGACCCCTTTACTTGATTTTGGCATATAATTGTATCTAATTTGTTCATTGTATTGAACCAGCAGGGTGAGCTTATTCTGACTGCCTGTCGTTTCTGGTATCTAATTCTCAATGCATATAAATTAGTTTAAAGTACAACTGAGTAGACAGTCACGCCGGAGCCTGTTTGCAGCTAAAGCCCTGTGCTAATGATATTTATGATAAGTATGGAAATCCGTGCCATTGCGGAATGCAAAATAGATTCTTTATCTTGATTATAGCATAAAACTCTGGCTAATGTAATTCTCCGGTGGTATTCTTTCAGCAGGAGTGGCCCTTAAATAGCAGAGGACATGTCATTTTTGATCATTGAAGCCGTCCAGTTCCATATCCTTCTTTACGTTCCATGAATGAAGGTCAGACTGAGACTTACAAAATCCACAATCCCGTGGAAATGATTACGGGAGGTTCCTAAACCTATTTATCCTTTACTTTGATATATTGATTTTTCATATAATAAATATTAAACAAAGAACCCACTGTACCTCCAGTAGGGCTCTTGTCCCCCACAAAAAAGGTGACTGTTGTGCCTCTGAGATCCCTTTTTTCCTGAAAATGATTTCTTGACATTGAAATTCATAGGATACAGAAGTTGAGTGCCTGTACAAGGAGGATTTGTAATTCAGTGTCACTAATACTTTACTTTGCTGACAGCTGCTTTTTAGAGGTGAGCTGAGAGAATACGGACATGATTTTTTTAAATTCACATAGGCACATACACGCAGAACAACCTGTATTTTCAATTTGAAATAGAACTCATTAAGTATGTTTCGGGCCAAAATGATAAGATTATATGGTTTTTTCAATCAATCCAGCCACTGATTTTCGAATCTCTTGTCCAATGCTGTGCTGCAGGGTGGCTGGAACCTGTGAGAGAGTGTAAGGCAGAAGGCAGGGGTACTCCCTGGATGGAACACCAGCTCATTGCCATGATATCCGCAATAACTGAAAGCATACAACAAATGTAATGAATGAATACAGTGAATGTACTTATCTTTAACGAAATAATACTGGCAGAATTGCTCAGGCGTGGTCTCACTCATATTAAGTGAAAGGTGATTAGTTGATATTGCTGACACACCACAGCACACAACAATGGAATGTGTAATTCAGTGCACAGGGAGCAGTGTTTGGGGGCGGGACCTTGCTCAGGGTACTTCAGTGGCACTCGCAGGTCGGGGGTTCGAACATTTTGATAACATGTTCACCTGCCTAACCATCTGGGGCCACCACTGTGTCAACCAAGCTCTTAGGATACTTTGAAAAGTGTATTCCTCAAATGGATAATAAAAGTCCTCAAAATTAACTATAATGCCACTAGGAATTAACCCAAGCTAACCTAAATTTTTTTCTGTAAAAATTATAGTGAAGTTAATAGAGAGACGTAAGGTAAAGGTATTTGTAACCTCATTATATATTTTAGCGTGTTATTATAAGTAATGTGTGATGACCGTTTGTGTAATAATGCGCAAAGGGTGATTCTTTTCTTGAGCTGTATTCCAACTAAATGCACCAGTAGCCACTAGGGGGCATTTAGGTGCATCAATGGAATAAATACATTAGAAAATGTGCCGCTTTGCACAAATATAATCGATTAGGCCTGAACAAGTGTTTACATAGAAGTACACTGTATATAAAGTATAGTATAAATACTATAAAGAATCCTCTGTGTCACTATTGACAAGGTGATAAACGATAAAAGGTGATTTGTCTCTGATCTTTTTAAAACAATGCACCATAGTACAGGTCTGGATTTTTTTTTTTTTGCACTCTTGCACAATTTTTGCACTCTGTGCTTGTGAAGCTAACTATCTAATTTGTGAAACAAAAATTTAAGAAAAGACAAAAATCTATGTGTTTCTGGAAATCCAGGAAATGGATTGAGCTACGTTCATTTAATCGTATATTATACATTTATTTGTGTTTTGTGCATCTACTGTTGTTTTTATCGCACAGTATTTAGAAGCTACACCGTGAAATTAGTTGTTATCTCTACAGAGATGAATAATTTAAATTGAATTACTGTTACTTATAAGTTACAATGAAGAATGTTGGTGTGGGGAAGATTTTTTTTTAATAAAATTCTCCAGTGTTTATAATTAAGAATTTTTATTTCTGACCATTTCAATCTCGAGATCTAGTATGGTCCAGTGCCTCTTTCCCTTGCAGTTCAACATTTGACAGAAATGAACTCCGTGCAGGTCACTGCAGTGTACCTGTACATGTACCTTGACAAGTTGTTGCCAGGCTGTGTCAACAATAATTTTAAACACCTGAAATGATAAGGTGTTTTAGACGTTCAGGTCCACTGATTCAATTATGTTTCGGTTGATTATATTTTCCTGATATGGCACAATCAGGAAAAGAGTTAAGCCTCTCTGGGGAAAAGAAACACTCTTGGGAAATTATAGATTTATAAGCTTGACTGAAGAGTAAGAATATGATAGAGGACAAGCATCAAAATTTCTGTCTTGTTGACAGAGTGGACAGTGTACAGTAACTAACAATAGATGATTACGGTGACAACATGATGTTCATATTTATATAAATCGCAATATAAAAAAAAATTCCAAGAAATATTCAAATACATTGTTTACATTAAGCAATTAAATTCAACTGAAATCCGTGAATGCAAAATGTGTTTAAGATTACGCAGTTTCTTTTGTATTTGGCAAATGTGCAATTTGAGCCTGCATCCGTTTACCGATTAAATCTCCTGTCGGATGATACTTTCAATTTCCGTCTTCCAACGTACAGTCGATTAGCGATTTCGTTTATATGGTTATATACTACAATACTCGTATTTGTGGGTATGTGTGTGTACATAGCCATATCAGAGGAATTTACATGTAACATCTTTTTATTGTAAACATCTGATATAATTTCTTTCCTGTTGCAGATTATGCTGTTGACCGACCCAGATACTGAAAGCAGCCTGCTGATAAGTACTGATGAGGGTGCCACTTACCAGAAGTACCGCTTACATTTCTACATTTTGAGTTTATTGTTTCACCCTGAGCAGGAGGATTGGATTTTAGCATACAGCCACGATCAAAAGGTATGTAACATCTATCAGCTTAGTAATATTAAGGCCTAGATGGCCTCTGTCTACCCTCTAAATGGGAGAAACTCACATTTAAGATTCCTGGCAAAAGACAGCAGCAGTTTCAAGCATACAGTACACTGCCCATACACCATTATACCAAACACTGCCTCAGTATGGATTTTTGAAGCATTTCAACTATGCTTCAGACAGAATTATGGCTATAAAATATGAAACGCCTATTTTGGGTTTCCATGAATTTATGTATTAAGCTATTACATGTTTTCAGTTAGATATTAAATCTTATAAATGTAATTGAGTAAATAAGATTAATTGCCATGCCTGGCAAATATGCAACTGGCAATGTAGACAGAGTATATATATATATATAAAGTTGTGGTTCTCTAGTCCTCATCTTGCCGGGTCTCCTTCCCGACTAGGATGGCTATGAAATTGTAGAGAGGGGCCTGATTTCTCTAACGTGGAAACGAAAGGTCACAGCAGGCACTTGGAAACTTGATGAGCTTCCGGATGGTACTGGCCTTGGCTTCAAGGACGTGACTAAGTCATACGCAATGAAGGAGGCGGAGAGCTACTTACCCACATTAGAAGATGAGCCTCAAGTTTTGAATACTGCCAGAATATGACTTATTTCACTGTACAGTATGGGTGGCAGAGAGTTGCAGGGAGTGAAGTGAACTGAAAAAAGTGAAGTGATTAATCCGTAGCACGCAACAATGAAATGTGTCCTCTGCATTTAACCCATATGTGACATTGTGACACAGCAGGGGGCAGCTATTTCAGCGCCCGGGGAGCAGTGCTTGGGGGTGGTACCTTGCTCAGGGTACCTCAGCGGTACTTGTGGGTTGGGGACTCGAACGGGCAATCTTTCATTTACATGGGAATCACCGATATGTTGGGGATCACTGGCACTTCTCAAGCTTCTTACAAAGTCCATAAACCAAACCCATAAACCAGAACGAGCTATGTGTGTTTTTTTTATTATTCTTATTTACTTCCAGCTCTACATCTCTCTCAAGACATAAGTAGATATTAGGGGTGGTGAGATTTGCCGACCAGCATAAACGTTCACGATGGGATTACCCTGATTAAATAAGTATGAACTGGATACAAATTTGGAACTCGGGATACATGGTTTCCAACATCTATGCATTAGTAAAATCCCATTTATTAATATGCAATTATTAGTAAAAGCCCCATTAGGCTTGGACAGTATTTTTCATACTGTCATATCTTCTTTACATCTCACCCTGGTATAGGGTATATGGCGGTATTAAAAAAAAGACTAAAAGATGTAGGGTACTGTAACCTTGAGTGCTAGGGAAATTAAGAGATTACCCTTCCCAAGCATATCTAAATCAACTACTTACCAGGTTTAGTAGGTATGTCTGAGCAGGGAATTCTGCAAACTGGCCCGCCAGAACCGGAATAGGTGAACACTACTCTGATTTCTTATCCTACTCAGGGTCACCCCCACACTTGGAGGTGCAAGGCAGCATTGCTTCTTTCTAAACCACTGCCGCCCAGATACTGTATCTTAATGCTACTACGTTAAGCTAGTGTGTTTTTCACTCATGCCAAGGTTAATGCTAAGAAGTTGTTGGACATTAATATTACTTATCTATAAACCAAGCTGTAATTTCCCAGTATGCCATGCAGTTTTTCAATGGGATATTCATCAATAATCTACTAATGTATATTTCCCTTATATAAAGAGAAAACTGGAATAGATAAGTTAATCATTTACAGTTGTCCAAAGCCCTTCTCCTACTCCTGTCATATCAAGTCTGAAATTCTGGTCGCATGTGATAGTTGCATTACTTACTGTAGTCCTCTTGCTCTTTCTAATTCTCTACAGTCCTCTCAGAAATAGAATCAAAGTACCATTCCCTTAACACAGTAACTTTCAAGGAAGCGATCCGTTTTTTCTTTGGTTAGTCAAAGCATGTCAGCACTCCACAATTGTTCCTTTCTGGTTTATTGTACCACATACGTCTTTTGACAAGATGGGACATTCAAAAGCTTATAACTGGTATGTTCAACGTATAAGGATTACAGTGACAATAATAAGCCCTTGCTTTGGTCAACCTTCTTGCATGTGAGAAGAAAGAACCCTGTCATTGTGATCTAATGGGGAGTCCCTGGGGGATGGATGTCCAGACACATACTTGGCTTTGATTCCCACTTTCTGCTTCTGCAGCATTGGCTCCTCTCCCAGCCAAAGCAGTTTTAGACTATCCCATTGGCAAGAGATCCTACACACATCTAAATGACTTATCCCTGGTGCTGAACCCTTGGCTAAGATCCTCTTAGCTTTTCCGTTTGTGCAGAATTTCCCCCTGTCTCTTTTTGAGGATAGATGCTCACCATTAAGCCGTACTTCATATTTTGTCCATGTGCTGTGATACTATGTGGACTCGACATATATATTCGGTGAGAGAGAATATCTGTATGTCCTCTATTTTACACACTTTGAGGTTAAGCGCTATTAAAGTAAACAGTTTCTCACAGACTTGTGGATACTATTGCCATCGTATGCTGTCATCACCATGTACCTCAAGGGGACCTCCATGTGTACAGTAATGTAGGGTTTCTGTATCCTGGGCCATTTCTGTGTTATTGCAGACATGTTTGTTGCGTGTGTGTTGCGTGTGTGTGTGTGTGTGTACTATACTCGTGAGGACCTAAATCCTCAAAAACCGTGACTAGTGAAGCCATTTTTTTAACCCTCACTACTTCAGACTTCACTTTATAAATCTTTATAAATCTGTGATTGCATTATAAAAAATTAAAATTCCAAGTCTTGTATTTTGTTTGGTTACTTATGGTTAAGGTTAGGGTTGGTTATGGGTTAAGGGTTAAGTACAAATGAAAGTTAATTTAGTTTAAAAATTAATCATGCTTCAGATTTACCAGTGTATGGCTCAGTATTTTACACATTGTTTATTTATATCTTTGTGTTTAACATAAAAAGGTGCACCAAAAAATAACTAACAATGGAAAAGAAAACATTTGCTGTATTCTGTTCCTTATATGACTATAATTAATCAATGGATTAATGTAACACATCCACATACCCTGCCAAAATCTGCTTAAATTTATACATACATTATACATTTATACACATAATAAAACAATTCTTCTTTCACCGTTGAAATCATTTGTTTATTTTAAATTGTATTGAATCATTTAGTTACAATAATCAGGGGAAAATCAGTTCAGTACATATGTTTTGAACACTAAACATTGACTATATGGGATATATCTTAGGTTGTTCTGCATTTGAACTGCATTTCATACAAAAATAGTATTCGGTCCATTTCAAAAGAATGTCTATATTATTATACACGATTCTCACCAATATAACTCTGAGTGCAGACTAATAAAATTGTCATAAAGTTACCATAGAGAAAGACGTGCTTTATATAGCATCCCCATTATGATGCACATGATAATCAGAATTCAGTTGATTCCAATTTCAGTCCGTGTCATGGGAAAATGGGTAGTTACCTTGCATATAGCCTGTGTCATAGGTCTTTTCAGGCAGTAAGGCACGTTAGTTCGCTGTCAGTCTGCAGTTTCGGTGTTCCTCTTTTCGAATGCATGTCAAAATTCTAGTAAGTCAAAAGCAACAGGGTGTGCTAAATTTCAGAAGTTACATAATTTCCAAAAACTGTGCATTTAGAAAGAGTAACATGCCCGTTTGTTGCAATGCTGAACATTTGTATGGGTCCCAAAAGCCGAAGTGCGTTACCATTAATCAAATGCTTTCTTTACAACTGAGTCATTTTTAGGTAATACTTTATAACTGATGAATAATTAATACATTTCTCAAATGAGGAAATCCTCAAACGTGGTTATTTTAGATTTGCAATATACCCAAAAAAATGTAATGTATTCTCTGTTTATTCAGACTAATGTGCAGGTATCGGTACACAAAACATTAAAAGTCTTAGTGTCACAGGCCTTTTATAAGAGAATGAAAATCATGCTATGCACAAGTGTTTGATATGCAGATTGCATATCTATCTAGTCATGTCATTTGTACTGATAGCTAAAATCAGTTAATAGCAATACAATTAGAATCTGCCCCCCAAAAAATCCCTTTCTTTTTAGAAAGAAAGAAAAATAATAATGTAGTATTGTGGTAGTCAGAATTACCCTAAGCATCTATGACTCTATAATCCTCTACAAAAGTTTTCTTTATTCAGCAATCCAGCATAGCGCTCCAGCCATACTTGGGTACAATGCTTAATGATGGTTAATATACTATAACATGAATTCCCCTATATGGACTTCTAAGTCCTGATTGGTTGCTAAATATCTGCAAACCGGGCTTCGGACATATAACAAACATAGTTCGCCACCGCTATTGGTCTACTTCAAGGGTGTTCAGCTTCTGATCCCCGTTAGGCCTAGGCCTCCTATGGGACCCACACA
>JAODKM010000040.1:6890054-6969087 GCA_026780845.1 Petrocephalus sullivani | reverse complement strand
TAACAGGTAAATGGCATTTCGGTTCACTTTAATAGACATTTCCACTTCTATTTCGAAGTAGCACATTGTGGATTATTTAAAAAAAAAAAATTGTTTGTTATGGTACGATCTGGTTGTGGTGCGCGCGAGCACCAGTCAGGGCATGCCTTCCTTTTCTGATGGACACAACAGTCCTAGCCCCTCAGCTCATCATCCTCATCTTCCCAATGGTCGTCATCCTCTTCCTCCTCATCCTGGGGAACTTCCCCCCGTTTCACAGGAGGCTGTGGCCTCGGCCCCGCCGCTCTGCCCTCCTCGGCTACAGTGGGCTCAGCTCCCCCTGAGGAGGAGGGTTGTTCACAGGAGGACGCGGTCCCGGCAGCGGTGGTAGAGGAGGGGACACTTCAGGCAAAGCCGGCTACAGAAGATCTGCATTATTAGCACACCTTACATTTATTAGCTAGGAAACTGGTTATTTAATATATTAGGATTATTAAAAAATTTCAAATTCCAGATTTACAGTTCCAGATACCTTGAATTTATTTAGATATATGGAGGATGGAACTATAGATCACAGGGTGGTTGATAATTGCCCCTCGGGGACAAATAAAGTTTTTTTTTTTTTTAATTGATAATGATATCAGAAAAAAATGTGGCAATTTATAAAGCATATAAATTTCACTCCAAAAAAAAAAAGTATAACTTGATGATGTAAAAAAACAGTACAGCAATGTATTGTTGCCACCATGACAAAAATAAAATTTGCCCAGTTTCTTGTTAAATAAAGATTTCTCATTATAACGAGAACCTTTTTATGTTTTGACACAAAACTATAATGTTAAAATCTGAATATGATCTCTTTAAGACAAGGTACATTTCTTAATATGTATGTCATATAAGTACTGTAGAAAGGTTTCTTATTTTAATGATTTACTTTCATTTTAAAACATGAAATCTTGGTATAACAATGAAATTTTAAGTTTGTGCATAGTCGACTTCAGCACTATGCAAGTACATAATTAATGTGTATGCCAAGAATGCTAACTCAATCCATTAATTGGATAAATAGTTAATGAATCTGGACAGATGGACAAAACTATCAAATGTGCTGAATTATAATGGACTAAACGGAATTACATGATTGTATTGTAAAGGCTTTCCAGCCCAATCAGACCACACAAATGAGCAAGCACATCATCAGGAGCTTCTTAGGCAGACTGTGGGAGGAAAGAAGCACCTTATGACTTCACAGAAGCCTCCAGTGATGATCACTCCACTGCATGGGGCCACTTAGCATTTATGGCAGCTGCCTTCTATCAGAAGAAGCCATGTGATTTACCATTTTTAGTAAGAATAAAAGGAAATGCTAAATAACGATAAATTGTCAAACCATTATACATACATTTCATACATAACATCTACAGTGACAGTGTAGGTCAAAAATGATGTTGTTTCCATTAAACTGAACCCGATTTATGCTAATACAGTCTGTGCTCATTACAGTATATACAGTACTGTGCTCATTAAAATATATACAGTACTGTATATTCTTTAAAGTATATACAGTACTGTGCTCATTAAAGTACATACAGTACTGTGCTCATTAAAATACATACAGTACTGTATATTCATTAAAGTATATACAGTACTGTATATTCATTTAAAAGTTGATTGAGACAGTGAAAATGATACAGCGCGCACTCAGTTATATCCTCTTCCTGTCCTGGCCACTGACTGGCTCAGCCTCACGCAAGTTTGTGGTTGTAAACAGGCTTTCTACGCTAACTATGAAAATATTCGATTTATGAATAAGGAATCCTACTTCGCGGAATTTCAGTCTGGAATGGATTAAATGCGATAAATGAGGGATGACTGTATTTACTCCAAGTTCGTTTCAGACAACGAGGTAGCATTAAGGCCAGAACTCGCAAGTTTAATCTGCTGGTAGCCTAGCACAAGATTACGGATGCTGCCATTTGCATACATATAGATATGTAATTGTGTTCACATCATTGCCCTGTATCTTTTCATGGCTTTGCGTGAATAAGCACTTAAGTTTTTGTCTAGTATTGCTGATTGTGTACAGTGTGACAACATATCCTCAAACCACAATGGTGTATTGGGTAGCAAACTGGACTGAACCTAAAAAGAACAAATATAAAACTTTATATTGATAAGGTCAAAAATTATGCTTAATTCACAAATACCATACTTGACAAAATTTCAATGCATTTTAACATGGGTTTATTCAACTCCTGACATTTTAAAAATTATTAGAACTGTAATCATCTTCCAGTCTTGTTCAGAAGGTGCAGTGAATAGCGTTGTATGTTCAGTTTTGAGAGTGTGTTCGCTTCACCTTGACGAGTGAAATAATTTAAGTGTAAACAAACAGTATTCAAACAAACTGATGATAAACTAATGTTTACACTTCATACACGGTCAGCCATGTTTTAAATGAAAAAATTTCAAAGGTCTAACTCAATAAAATGAGCTAAATTCTTAATTAAAATTCCTGCCAAATCTGTAGAATAAATATACGGGTCATTTAAGATTAGAAAAACAATAATTGGTGGTTTTCAGTCTAATATAACACACACATATATTACACCTAAATAAAAAATAATTTCTTCTTAGTAGATGAAATATAACAATGTTTGCAGTTGAAACTCTTTCTGAGACATTATTGAAAATGCAGTTTATGAAAAACATTTAAATTGTAACTAAAGAACAAAGCATTTAGATATGCTATAGCGTCAAATAATTTGTAATCTCTTCATTTCAACCAACATATCCAACAACTTATTCATTACTGGGCCAAGGCAGCCATGGGTATCTAAGGCAGCACAGGGCACACGGAATGGGAAGACTCTGGACGGGATGCCAGTCCATTGGGAATAACATGCATGTACATGATATGGCGGAGTTTGAGTAAGAGAGAGAGCATTCACCCACAGAGCAGGGATGGGAATTACGTGAATGATCCTGAGGGCCCACACTTTGGGGGATTCCCTGCTGATGTTGAGGTTTTTGTAAGAAAACACATAGATCAAATGTCCAGAATAACCAACAATTTTGCGCAAAATATTGTAGTCTATAATGATATATTTTAAACTGAGCCAGTCCATTCACCGGTGCAATACTCTTCATTGGCGAATTTTTTTGACAGCACTCATGCCCCCTGCCTTATCGGTACATTTTCCTGCTGGTGCCCCATGCATTGATTAGCATATTATTTAACTTCCAGCATTTTTATCTGCCTCTCGTTTCTCTTTCGGCTCCAAATGGCCCACTTAGGGGACCCCCCACCCGTGTCAGGATAGGGCCCCCAGAGACATTAGGCTACCCCTTTGCTTCATTTCAAATGTCGGCAAATGCTAACCTGCAGCTTTATAAAAATTTCACGTAAATGCCAGCACAGTCTTCACCTCAGCTTCTGAAGTGTTACTTTGATTACAGAATTTCCAGGATATAATTCCCCCCCCTTTATGTAATTGTACCACCACTACAATAACAGCAACATCAACTTAATATTTGCATATTCTTTCGTTTTTCCATTTATAATGTAATATTAGGGTTCTTACTCTCTGTTTACTAATCAAGAAATATATGTATCCAAGTATTTAAATCAAATAGTAAATATACATAAAGCAACACAGAATATGGGATGCAGTCTGTGTTTTGTGTGAATTGTACATACGCACATATGAAGACCACCAAGTTCTGTAATGAAATAGTAACTAAGACAGTTCATATATAAGGCATGGACAAAAAAAACAACATAAAGCAGGAGCTTCACTTTGAAGGTAGAAAATCAGAATCGCAAGTCAGTAATTTTAGTTTAAATGTCAGTTAGTAGTTTGTGTCTGGTGTAAAAGGGGCCTGAGACTCATCACTTTTATATCAACAAAACACGGGCATAGTTGCCTGCGAGGGAAAATGGTGGTTACATATGAAAGCTCACCAACAGGGATGGACAGACAGCGCTGAATCAGCCCTTCTTCATTCCACTATCCAAAAAATATACACCACGAGCTACAAAGAGCAGGAATTTATGTCAGCGCTGCCATTTAGAATCTGCTGGTATTCAAGGCCAATGTACATGTGTAAACCTGGGTCCCTGAGCAATGGGAAAAGTAATATTGTTTGGTGAGTCATCTTGCGCATGTTTTCCTACATCGAGATGGTTTTATATTTGGAGATAGCTGAAGGATGCCTTCAACCCACAGTGTCTCCTGGCATGGGCAGCCATCTCATGGGAATAATTAGGTCCAACATTGTTCTGCATGGTTGTGTAACAGCCAAGGAGTATTTTATAGCACAGAGTGTACTCCCTGTTCCCAGCACTGTTCCTTCATGATTTTCCAAGATGATAATGTCAAACACAGTGCAAGCCAATTATAAGAGTTGTTTCATGAATGTCAGGATGAAGTCCATGTCATACATGACTTTCCTACTCATCAGACCCAAATATCATTAAACTTCTGCTGTGCAAAGGTGTGAGATATCCACCCCTTCATCTCTGATATAACTGGACGCTCTCCATAATAAAATGACCAAGTATCTCTCTATAGATAGCCCAGGACTTCTATAATTACAAGGACGGGAGCAGTTCTGGCAATGAGTGGCCCTAGCACCTTTTTATTTGCACATACTCTCTACATACATTCCACCAGTGTCTTACAAAGAATTTGAACTTTGTCATTCTGTTTTTCAGCTCTACAGTTCTGTGGAGTTTGGAAGAAGATGGCAGCTTGTTCATGAAAGGGTGGCTCCTAATCGATTCTATTGGTAAGAAGAAGTAGGTGCAGCCTGCACCTTGATAAATGTTTAAATATCTGGAGTTTAGTTATATAGGCTGTTATATATCCTTACATATATTACGCAATAACAGGGACACCATATAGTTACATTGGCGCCCCATCCCGGGTTGTTCTCTTCCTTGCTTCTATAGCTTCTGGGATAGGCTCTGGGCCGCCGTAACCCAGCGTAGGAGAATGGATGTATGGAGAGAACCATAAAATTACAATCTCAAACAAATTACTTAAGCTGGATTTTTATCTAAAATCACCTCCCCAAAAGACATGTTAAGGTGAATTAGAGTTGGTAAGTGGTGTGTGTGCCCTGTGATGGGTTGGTGCGTCTGGAGGTACTCCTTACCTTGTGCCTGTAACTTCTGGGACAGGCTCTGGACCCTGCATAAGGCAAACAGGTATAGAAGACAGATCTGAACTCATACTAAGTGATTATCTTTTTTCATAGTCTGGCAACATTTATTTTTTCCAATAAATGCACAAAAATTTATTTTTGCTCTGTCAATCCTTAAACAGAAATAATCCAAAACTAATGCAAAAGCATTCAAGCCTTCTGAATATTTTCAAATGGATCATAAATGTGTGCCAGGACAGAAGATTTTCTGAACGAAAGACATATTTACCAGCTACATATCTAACCAAATGGTAGTGATACGATACAGCTTGAAGATTTGTCTTGGGGTTGCTGGACTTTCACATTCTAGAACCACTCCTCTGCTGCTTTGGGTTTTTTCAGGACTCTGCTAATGGGAGCACCATGTCTCACTCTAGGGGTCTCTTTTCTAGATCAGCTGGCAATGTTTGGTTTATGCCAAATACAGAACTTTGAATCCTGGACAAAAACCTCTATTTTGGTCCTGACTGACCACCTTTCCCTCCTCACCATATCGGGATGACTCATGTACTCTGGAAAACTCCGGGCAGGATTTTTCAGTGTTGAACAGAGCACTTGATGTTCCACATTCAGCCACTATACTGTAGGTTCTAGGGTTTCCCAGTAGGCCACTTTAGACTGCCCTTTTACTGATTTCCCAATGGTACCTTCAGATTTACTGCTGCACTATATAAGTGGTGCACAAATGCATAATAATGTGAAGATTCCACCATACAGAGTTTAAGTCAGCATGATATTTGCTTATGTGCTAGACTCATAAATACTATTACTCTACCAAACAGGCAATTAAGATGTTTTACTGCAAGGTGAAAAATCAAGGATGTACTTTATTTATTTACAGTGTGCTACATGTAGCCTATATGCTCACATTTTAGTTACATGATATTATCGTGTGGTGACTTTTTAAAAATGCCTTTCACAATTTGTAAAAATGCTTCTATAATAAGAAAAGAGTTAAAACAAGTGGAATTATATTACGCTTTTGAATTTTGGGAAATAAATTAACCAAAAAAAATACTGGTTATGTTTAAATGAGTAAGAATATCTAAATAAAAATAACGGCAGGTAATGGGTCAGCTTGTCTTCTGTGTTCCCTGGGACAGGATGTGTTATAAAACAGTGCATTAAAGAGACCTTCAAAATATGTTGATCTGCCATGGCTGTCTTGGGGCTTCCAGCGGTAATTTAAACCCCTAGCTTCCCTTTTCATTCTCTCCTTTGTGTCTGCTAGTGCGTTGGAGCAGGAATTCTCAAACTAGCACTGACAAGGGAAGCAGGTAATGGAGGGAAATGCATTGTTCATCTTAAATTAAACGTTTCAAAACTCTAACCTTTCCACGGTGAAACACAAAAAATACTGGACTTCTTAGCAGATGCGCATGCTTTGCAGCTAATACACACATAGTCGAATGTAAATTGTGCATGTATTGAAACAGGGTTGCCAGCTCGTATCTGGTGTGACACTCTTACACCCAATCTATATTATTCCATTTTAAACATCAAATTACCTAAATCAAAAGCGTTGGTGTAGTTTGCAAACCCTAAAGACTATTTATGAGGTAAGTGTAACTGTCACTATGTAGCTGTTACATAACTGCATGTGCGTGTGCATGTGTGTGCATAAACGCGCACACACATGTGAGACTCGTCTAGTGACTTGGACTGGAAACCCGATTTGGACTACGCAATGCGCAGAAATTACGTCATTTCCACTCGTTACCACTTTACAGTCGTTTATGATTTTATGATTCTCTATTTTTTTTCTCAAGAAAAAGACCTTTGCTTTCTACCGCTACTATTACAGCCTTCAAGGTACAAGTATGCGGTACTTTGAAAAACAATGTTATTTAGCATTACGATTCCAGCATTTTTAAATCTTGGTCACTCCACAGGTATGAGCTCTGCAATCATAATAATTTTCGCACTTGTTGTTTACATGACCCATAGACAGGTTTGTGAGGAATTTACTTTGACCTCCTTTTTTTGATTTATATACAAATCATAATATTGATCATGAAAAAGTCACATCAGGGTATTTGGAAAATGTTATATCTAACCTTAAAAGATTCTCAAAACTGGAATTTCAGTTAAAACACACCTGCCAATTGAATGGTGAATTTAAGCTACTTCTATTGGGTTCACATGTGTAAATCTGATTCTTATACCAGGGACAGACTGGGACTGAAAAACGGGCTGAGTGTGAATGGGGGGAGGGGGGTTGAAACCATCCAGTGGTCATAATGCTTTAGTTTATCAGCGACTATGTATAGAAACTCATTGATCAGCTATTGAGGATGTGCAGTCTTTTCTCAGTTTGAGTCAGCAATCTTCATTCTTTGATATTGCCCAACCCTAATAAATTCTTATGACAGCACTGATCCATTTGCTTCTTATTTTAAAGTCCTATATTTCCTAGTCATGCATCCTAATCACGTGCCTTGCCTTATGTATGACTTTATTTTTATTTTTTATTTCCTCCGTGTTTTTCCATTTTTTTTTTCTACAACATGAACTTTATGCAAAGCTGGTCGTATGTCTGAGAGCCTGAGCGTGTCAAACCAAGTTATTTATAACAGCACTGGGATACGTTCTTAAAAGAGCTGTAATGGTGTCATTCCTGCAGAACTGTCAAACTTGCTACAAAGCAACAGAGTGGAAGCCTGGGGAGTTACTTCTTAGGTGTAAGATTTACTATAAGCTGTGGTGCTACTGCTAAAATTTATAGGTAGGTGGGTAGATTGACAGATTAGATGATAGATAGATGGATAGATGGATGGATGGATGGATGGATGGATGGACTTTTAAAGAAATCTCCCCCCCACCCCCCAAAAAACAGCTGCAATTCACACTCTACCTGCAGGTACTTTTTCCATGCAAATGAATCACTCACTTTAATTTATTGAATCCAAGATACATCCTTGAATCTTCCTTCAAAAACATAATTCTATAATAGAGAGATAATTGAGAGAAAGTGATTTTGTCCTCTGTCAGCTAAGGTACCTGAGGATGATGTTTACCTTTTCAGTATATATACAAACACCATATATATATGGTCTGCTCAGTAATGAAAAGCAGTGTTCATTGCAGTCTGCTTTCTAAATTATGTTGTCTGACACCGGAAAAAATTGAGACCACTCTATATTATTTAAAAGTCTGCATTGTTAAATCCTGGTTTAACCCTGGATCTGTTGGCAGAAGGCTACACTGTGTGGCAGGCTGGTTCCAGGCTCAGAGTTTCTAAGACAGTACAGAAGAACAAGGTGAAGCAGGAGACACTGGCAATGTCCAGAAACCGGCCAGCTAGAGGGGGGAAACGACTTTCTAATGCCAGAGATGGCCGTAAGCTTGTCCAGCAGAGCCTCATGAATCGGAGGATGACATCAAGGGACCTCCAAAGGAATGGGAAACATTAAGTGGTGTGACATGCACAGCTAGGACTCCAGGCTCCTAGGAGCAGGACTGAAGTTCCATAAAGTAAGGAAGAAGCCCTTCATTAAGGAGAAACAGAGAATAACCAGGCTGCAGTTTGCAAGAAAAAAAAAATTATATTTTACACAGATACATAACCATAAATTGAGAAATAAGCGACAAAAAAATTGTGCTGCGGCCTCTTAATTCTTTTCCGGAGCTGTATGTTCACGTTTTCCGTGCAGCCAGGATTTCTCTTTTTGCTTAGTATTTTGCAGACCTTACATTTGTAAATGTTCAAAAGTATCTTCAGATATAACGTCAAACGAGGAGTGCAATTTAGGAGTCCAAAACGAGGTGTCCAATTTAATATTTTACTTGATAACCATCTCCAAAAAAAACGCATCAAACACGACCAAAAACGACTATAGCTAGTCAGGCATTACATGCGGGGCTTTTTCGTACATACTTACTTCACTTGTAATTTAGATGGAATTTTAAAGACGTGTAGTCTGAAAAGTTACAAATGACGAGCATGACATAAAAAGGAAACGAGAGAATACCGCACTTGTAATAAAAAATGTAGTCTGACCTGAAGGTAGAAAGTTACGGCCCTGTCTTGTGTCACTTTGAAGCATGACAGATCCCGAGATGAGAATCCTAGCAAAGTTGAAAATATGTCTTTTCTGCTCTCATTTGATCTGTCTACATTTTTTATTTCAGACCACAGATAATTTCCCTGCCCTAATGTGTTTTTAATTACATTTCTCCCCCCAGTAGCTTATTTTTGGCTGTTTTGTCTGGCGTGAAAGCCGACTGAAGCTAAATGCATAAATGATATATGTACACTTAGTGTGATTAATTATTAGTATTATCGTTATAGTTTTGTAGGCTTGGCATTGTATGTTTATAAAATGATTGATCGCTGGAAATTTTCGCATCCGGTTTGACATATGACATTTCCTATCTAAGGCTCCTGTCTATTTTAGATGAACAATACATATTATACATGTTCTTTTTTCGCCCATCTTTAGGTCGAAAACGGCTTTAGACAAAGAATCTGGCTTAATTCATCTGGAGACCAGTATTTCGGAAGGACGTAAGTGATTAATGTTGATATTATACAATGCTGGTGCATACCAATTTAGCCTGTTATATAAAGGATTTAATTCAATGTAGATATGTATGAAGTTGGCTAAATTATTTCATTATAACCCAGTCTTTAATATGAATATATATGAAAAGGCCCACAATCAGGCCATAATATATGTACATTAAGCATTAGAAATTCAAGTGATCAATATCACATGATTTTACATAATTAATGACTTTCATAAGTAAAAGTTTTTCCCTCTTTAAAGGTTTTTTTAATGTGAGCTGAGCCCGTGACAAATTTGCAGACAATGATGCTGTTTAATTTAGGATGCCTAGTTCACGTTCTTAACTCTGTACTAGTCCAGTTAATAGAGGTTACAGCACTGGTAGCACAGCTGTCAAGCATGATCATTAATGCTTGGATAGAGCATGGTCTTCCACAGCCGTTAAGGTGCCCTTATTTTTTCCTAAGTGAGTGCAACAAGTAGGAAAGAATATTATTTCTTCTGTTCATAATGCTGTCACTTAACATATTTCGGGTATCCATTAGCTACACTAGATTTTGTAGTACAATAAGTATACTTAGCTAAAACATTATAATATGCGTAGCTTAAGCCGAAATATCCCGTCTACACCGCTGCTTTCTTCAGTATCACTTCCCGTTACTGAAAAATGCGATGCCCTTTTCAGTTTCCGCACACTCGCATGGCCACAGCGAGCGAAAAAGTGATATATTTAGTTCTAACTAACCACCCCTCTGACATCGTAATTACTTATTTCTGGGTGGGACAAAAAAAGCAAAATGAATGAGGAATTAAATCTGGATCAGCAATGTTTGGGTAGGTCATATCTACACCGGCATTTCATTTGACCTTAATTTCATCTTCCCTTCTCTTTCATTTATTTGCTTTATTTTTTTTTGTTTGTTTTTAACGTGTCTCCGGTGAGGTGTGCGTCTTTATGCATGTATGCAGCCCTTGTGACATTAGGCGCTGCTTTTGTTTTTGAAAGGTAAATGAGGCGCTTCTGCTGTTATTCATTCCATTAATGATTCCACTTCACCCTCCTAGTGTAAAATGGCTGTTTAATGTTCAGGAAATCCTTTCTTGTAATGGACGATCCTTTTGAAAACCATGTGCTTGACAGCAAACGCGCCGTAGGACGGCTCACAGCATCTGTTCAAAGCAGCCTGTCAAGGTGAATGCCTACTGCGTATGGTGATCACTATTGATCATGGGACTCTCGGGAAATAGTTAGCCGAAACGAACACACTGGGCCCATTTCCCTCCAGTCTGGTGTTTAGTGAAAAGCCAGCGATTGGCCTTTCTCGTCTAGCTCTTGCTCTTTGCTGTCAGGTTATTGACGGGATTAAAGGCAGATTCTGTCTGAATGTCATGACTGGCTTTGCACTTTTCTGATATGATGATTCATTCCGAATCCATTGCAGGGGCTCAATATGTCACCTGCAAACTACAGAACTGCTCAGAGGCCAACAAAGGCAAACCGTTTCCAGGATATATTGACCCCAATTCCCTCGTGGTTCAGGACGAGTATGTCTTCGTTCAGGTATGTAATTGCCGGGTAATGGGGGTCAAGCAGGGCAGTAGATGAGAACTTAAAAATAAATCAGGTTATGATGAAAAAAGCCTAGATTATGATAGTCACTAGTTATTAAACACCCAGCTGTGGCAATCAAATTCCACAGACCATTTGCAAATGTGATATATTGTCCTTTTTTTACAACTGGCTCACCGTATTTGTCCACTTAGGTATCAACAGGAGGGCGGCCGGTCTACTATGTGTCTTATAAAAGAGACGTCTTTGTACCTATGAAGTTACCGAAGTATACATTGCCAAAGGTAAGCTATTTAAACGGCATGACACCGGCACAGAGACACCGAGAGGCAGAGAAAAATGATGTCCCACCCATCCATTCATCCTATTTCCATACCAACTTTGCAGTGTTGTGGGGGTCCAGAGCCTATCCCGGAATGTTGTGTGCTTAATACATATGCTTGTTTATGTGTGTTTAAAAACCTCAAATACAGCCCTGCTGTAAAGTCTTGAAACCTCTGGAGTGCATATGATAACTGTACATTCTTTGCGGACTCTCATCACAAGATCCTTTTTTTTCCCATTTTGCTGTCAAGTAGCAGTTATGATTTTTTTTTTAAATTATGCTTAAAGTTTAGTTAATGTGCTTTTATTTACTGTTTTCTACCGTAGGTGAGACTGACATAACTGAACATATCACATTTAATGCCATATCTAGGCTTTGCCACGGATTATAGGCATAAAATAAACGCTGCGATTTCTACGTTTGTTGACTGTGTTCAGAGTATACTGTGATCTCTCAGTTGATACTTTAGTAAAACCAACTCAAATCAATAATGAATCACAAATGCAACATCAGTGCATTATTGATTTACATGGTAAAAACAATACTAATATGCTGATGTAGATTTTTATTCAAACTGCTATTAATAAATTTCACAAGGAGGCTCAAGGAGACATTTTTGTACAGCTGGTGTATAAACATAAACAATAAATGGTGTGTAATTTTTAGTTAGTCAAGAATACATAATTGGCACTGTGAGGTGTATCTTTTTTTGTCTTGAAGTTGTGTCAAACTGGCACATTCTGTATGTAAGTTTAATCAAAAGGTAACACATAAAATATGCCACCATTTAGGGGTGTTAAAATGCTGAGTTCATTAAACGTCCATTAAGGTGACCTGTGAGGACATTTCTCATTAAGCTTCAAGTCATTTGTGGCCAGAGTGATGCCTGAGACTCTGAGACTTTGATTTTCAGGATCTGCATGTAATCAGCACAGATGAGAATCGGGTCGTCGCCGCCGTACAGGAGTGGAATCAGAACGACACCTACAACTTGTATGTGTCGGAGGCTCGAGGAGTCTACTTTACCCTGGCTCTGGAAAACGTCATGAGCAGCATGGGACCGGAAGGCAATGTCATGATTGATCTCTATGAGGTATGTAGCTTTACGTCTCTTTGTCAGCTTGCCAGCAGATGAGCTGCTCTGTGCCATTGAACTTTGACAGCCAAATACCATTGGTCAGTGTTTCCCAGCCCAGTCCGCCGGAACCCTCAGTTTACGTTTTTGCTCCCAGTCAGAGGTCGTCTATAGCAGTATTTCCAACCCAGTTCTCACTGACCCCATATTTGTCCCCCTCCCAGCTCCCTGCCTGACAGTCCACTTTTTTGTTAGAGCTGGGAGGGAGACAAATATGGGGTCAGACGACCTCTGACTGTGATGACATTTTCTAGCATGAAGGTATTAGAACTAGATACCTTGCTAGTCACTTATTTGGCAGTAAAATAACTTGGTGTGGTTGTAGGGGGTATGGTGTATTTGTATGAATTTGTATTGTATGAGTTGGATGCAGTTTTTCACATTAGTTAAAACAAGCAAATAGACAGACTCCTATAGTCATAAATGAGGCTTACTTACTTTTGTGTGATTTAGTCTGATATGCACTGCATCGATTTATTTTACTTCCCTATTACTATTAATTTTTCACGTTGAATTTTCACATGTATTTTGTTTTCAATATCCATTTTAATTATCTCCCTTAATAACAATCATTCATGCAGATTGACAAGATAGAATTGTGTGAATTGCCAGAAATGTCACTATTGAACCCATGTAAAGCGACAAAACATGGATATTTTTGAAACTGACATGGACGCGCATTCCTATTTCCATTATAAACACGTGGAATTTACTTCCCTGCTGCCCATCTAAAATTTAAATTATCTAGACCCGATTCATTTTTCAGCTTTTTCGATTTTCCTAGGTAGCAGGGATAAAAGGGATGTTTTTGGCAAACAAAAAGCTTGAAAACCAAGTGAAGACCTATATCACCTACAACAAAGGAAGAGACTGGCGTCTGCTCCAAGCTCCTGTAGCAGACCTTAGGGGAAATAGCATTCACTGCATACTGGTAAGTATGCACTTGTCAAATCCTTTTCATAAAATCTGAATGATTCAGGCATTGATAGTTTCAAAAGGAACATTCCTATTTATGCGGTACAAAGATTCCGCCATAGACTGATGTGTGTCCTCAAGTGGATGTATCCAGTAAATCTGGAACATTTGTATAGATACATTTTAACAGCTTCCTGAATGGTCAGGTAGTCTTCTGAATAGTGCATTCTTGCTTTTACCTTTTTAATTAATGGCTTGTATTTCGTTCTGTATGAAGTTTACACATGGAGGCTTCATAACTAAACATGTTTTTACTAGCTTCACTTCTGTGAGAGCGGATACTCATTTGTCTTGTTAGGAAACGGCAAAAGGTCAGTGATGCAATCAGTATTCTGAAAGGGGCAGTATGACTCCAAACATGAAAATGGCATCAAGTTGTTAGGAGTTTTAAATGAGTTTTAAATACAACAGCTGTTTTTAGGCTTCAACTTGATATTTTTATTTGAAGACCATATTTAGGTAAACTAATTGGTTTTGGTTTTTGGCCTTGTGGAGCACATAATAGGATTTTTTGCAAATATTCTATTTTAAACTTCCCAGAAAACAATCATCTCAAATTAAAACAATGAGGCAATACATCATAGCCACTTAGATATTGCCCGAGTACCTCGTTATAACAAAAAATAAAGGTTGTAACAAGATAGCAGATGATGTTAGGTAAGTCCCTGCCATCTGCAAAGCATTTCCATTTCACAGGGCATGCTGTTGCAAACTGACTTTTAAGTTCCTCGAAGGTAGATTTTATGTGGGTACGCCACTAAACTGTTCAATTCTAGAATGTTGGCTCTATAAATGAACTATTTTATCGGAGCACTTAAGAAAAAAAAAACAGTTTTCTCTTTTATTAGTAATTTAAATGGTTGTCATTCAGCTTACATTGCAGTCCTTTCAAACGCTGACATAATGAACAACCGTTTACATGATTGCAGCTGTTGAGAATTTAAGATTTGTGACATTCTTCCCCACCACTCCTTTCCTTCTCGTGACCCTCTCGTTACCTGTCTCTCGCAGCCATACTGTTCACTGCACTTACATCTTCATGTATCAGAGAATCCGTACACATCTGGAACCATAGCCAGCAAAGACTCAGCTCCTGGTATCATCATGGCATCGGGTATGTAAAGATCCTGCACCTTCCACCTGAAAAGACACTGCATTCAGTATGGCCGAGCTAATAAAAGCTTATTTTCTTTTTGCACTGTAAGAAAACTTTATATATAGTTGCGACTGATTACAAGTGAAATTTCCTGCTTAAATGTATGACCTTCACTACTTTCTCCTTTCAGCATTTATAGCAGGCTACTTTGGCTAATCTATTTTTGTTTAACGGCACAGTGCCTTTTACTTAGTGGATTCTGTACAGCACCTGGGTTCACCTGGGTCCACTGTTCTCCTGGGGGTAGGTAGGTCTCCAGGAACCCATACAGCTCATATCCTTGAGGTAGAGAGAGGCTTGCGTTTCATCCGGCTGTGCCCCTCTATGCTACAGGAAGAATACCGAGCACCTGGTGACTGGGAATTGGCCACGGGAGAACCTCACATTACTCATCGTAATCTGTGTCTCGCTAGAAGGAAATTTGCAAGCTGGTGCTTCGCCAGTGGACTGGGCTTCCATAAGGCATAGCTAGTTCAGGCACATATCATTTTGTCAAAGATTTAACTTAAACTGCTCAAGTAATTATGCATGTATAAAATAGCCACATAATATTGTACAAAAGCTTTCAGCAAAAAAAAAAATCCTAATCCAACTGCTATGAAATTGGCTGCTATGAAATTTTGTGACAAAATACAGAGAACTTATCTGTCTCAGTGTCTTTGCTAGGACAGTGATGCTGTCATTCTATTACCCCTCTATTGTCCTGCATTCTTATTGCCAGTGCTGGGGAGTAACAATTTACATTACAGTTATGTAATTAAATGTAACTGTAATCCATTACAGTTACTGAGAATAAATTTGTAATTATATTACAGTTACTCATCAAAATGTTGGTAGTTAGAAAGGGGTCACATCCGAAAATATTCTTTTAGGTAAAAAGCTTATTTGAGGAATATAGCATTAATTTTGTTGCATTGCATTTTTCCCCCGTGCAGAACTTTTGGCATATTTCCAGACAATGCAGGTCAGCAAAGCCATTGGGACTTAGCAGCTTAATTGCCCAGTTTAAAACATATGTTAGAAAAGTAATCAAAAAGTGATCAAATTTTATGTTACTTTACTTCGATGAAGTAAACAAAACAGTTACATTACTTATTACATAAACTAGCAATCTGTTACATATTACCTTACAAAAATAACCTTCCTAACACTGCTTATTACACAGAACCCCAGTCAAATAAACCAGAAGTAACAATGGTCTTAGGAATGACAGCAATAAATATAATAAATTATCATTTAAATATATTTTGTATTTATAGTGACACTGATAATTGTTAACACAAACAGTACACCTTCAAGGAAGTGTCCTCCTCAAATTATGTGACTATCGTTTTGTAAATACAATTATGTAAATACACTGTCTGGCAACGCCCTGGCACTGCTAACATTTTTTATCTGATTAGCTGTGAAATGTTGTGTACATATTTGTCCCAAACGTGGTGGTTCCAGTAATTCACAAACAACCATCTTCTTGGGAGTTTTCACACACCCAAAAACGCACGCGTGAGGTTGGGTGAGAATGGTCAGACTTCTTATAGATATCAGGAGGGCTACAAATGCCAACAGCTCGGTAAAAAGAGGTGCATAAAGGCTTCAGTGAATAACTCATCTACCCTTAAAGCCTTTCGAGGAAAAAGTGGGTCCTGCCCAGTATTAGTTTGGTGAACCACTGGGCTTACATACATACATATGACAAAGGACTGCCCCTCTTTTTCAGGATCCATTGGTTCAGAGTTGACATCCAATAATGTCAGTATGTTCATAACATCAGATGCTGGAAACACGTGGAGACAGGTAAGGGTAGGGGGGACGAGAGGCTCAGTCTTTTTAAAATTCTTTCCTCTGTTATAAAACTGTTATTTAGAGGAAGGCTAAAGCATATTTTAGATGGTCTACAAAGAGGTTTGTTAAAATGCTTATATAAACCTGCAACAGACCATAGGTGACTCACAGTTCTTTGAAAATATTGTACCTCTGTTCAAATGCAATCTAAAAAGCATTTTTAATGTTGATGAATAAAAAGCATTAAATTACTTATATTCTAATAGTTTTCATAAAACTATGTGTAATATTTAATACTGATTCCAGATTTAGAAAGAGAGCTGGAAATTATATACTGTGTAATTGTGTAAACAAACAGCTTAATTACACATTGGCACTGCAGCTGATGCAGGGTTTGCATCCTGAATGAATTCAGCTTAGTGCAGCAGTTGCTTTGTGATGCATTATATTGAATAAAGTGTGTTATTTATTTCGCAATCGGGCTGAATGTCTGTGGATTTCAGCTCTCAAAGTTTGGAATGCGGGGGCATACCTTAACTTAAAAAAACATCCCCGAATTTTCCACACTAATGTTTTAAATATGTTAAAGTGGAAGCAAACAGGAGTTTCATAAATCACCATGCAACTCAATTATAGAGCACAATTTCCAAACAATGTTTGGGCACAGCTGTTTCAGGCATTTCATAACATTGTTTAAACATTTATGCGGGTCAGTGGCCAATGCATTATTGGCAATGGCAAAGGTATTATTGGCAAGTGTGAATGTAGACATTTTGTAACTTTGTTAGATGCACTGCCATGTGAATTCTTTTTATACATACAATTATATTCACCAAATACATTTTCTAAATTGTATTTGATGATTTAAATACACCCAGTTTTGAAATTTGATACGGTAAACCACCTTTTTTTAAATGACCAGCCTAACTGTCATCGCTTTTTATTAACTTTCAGATATTTGAGGAAGAGTACAGTGTGCTTTATCTCGACCAAGGAGGTGCTTTAGTGGCAATCAGACATACACCACTTCCCATCAGACATCTCTGGTAATAAAAATAATAATAATGTGCACAATATTATGCTTTCCAATTAAACTGTGTATATTTTA
The DNA here is from genome assembly GCA_026780845.1 of Petrocephalus sullivani. NCBI lineage: Eukaryota > Metazoa > Chordata > Actinopteri > Osteoglossiformes > Mormyridae > Petrocephalus > Petrocephalus sullivani. The sequence continues at coordinate 6,951,341 of JAODKM010000040.1, read as the reverse complement.
TATGAAGTTAATGAATATAGGTTTGTAACAACAATTATGTAATAACATTATTTAATAACTTGTTGTTATTAAAATGTATACAATTTTCACTTCATTATGTAATATCACCCACATCATATATATTAATCAATAATCCGCCACATTTTGTAACTGACCGCTTGAACACAATATGTAATAATTTCCCCCAATTTTGTAGCAAATTACTACATATTGTGGTGGCTATTACAATATGTAGGGGTTGCACATATTTATGATGCAAATATAATAATATAGTGCATGATGTAATAACCAAAATAGATGTCTTTATTCACACTTTGATGAATTTTATATAATGTATTGTTACACACTGTTTTGCATTGTTGCATTTTGTAATAACTCAACAAAATGTTGCAAAGTTTCACCTCATTATGTAACAGCATACATATTTTTTAATAATTTGGCGTATCAGCTTGAACACAATACGTAAGAAATTTCCCCGCATTTTATAAATATTACATGTTGCCCCTACATAAATTGCCACCTTACTGTGGTGGAGAGGTTTTGTGCCTCTATGATCCTAGGAGTTATGACGTTGGGGGCTACTGCCTCTGGTCGGGTCTCCTAAGGCATGTAGGACAGCAGGCAGACAAAATGTGATTCACATAGACCCCCATAAAGAATAGCATACAGGATGATGTGACCCCCTCCCCCAGAACCAGGCCTGAGGGGTGAACATGGCCTGGCATAGCCTGTAAATGTGAAAGTGATTCATTGTCATTGTTGACATGCCACACATTGCACAATGATGTAATGTGTCCTCTGCATTTAACCCATACGTGACATTCTGACATAGCAGTGGGCAGCTAATTTAGTGCCCGGGGAGCGGAGCTTGGGGGTAGTAACTTGCTCAGGGTACCTCTGTGGTGCCTTGCTGGCCGGAGATTCAAATCAGCAACTTTTCAATTACGAGTTTGATTCCTTAACCGTCAGGGCCACTGTCCTGGAGATCTCCAACTTGTACCTTAGGAAGAACTTCTCTTGCATCCTGAGGGAGTCAGGGGATATTAAGTCTGAATATTCCGGGATTCCATTGCTGGGGTGGCTGTCCCGAGCTGTGGCTGTAAGGTTGTTGATGCGATCGTGGCGGCAATCCCAGAACCCAGTGGTGGACACCAGTGGTAAAGGGAGCTGTCAGGCTGGAAAAGAAGACCTTCAAGGCTCAGTTAGGCTGTAGAACTCCTGAAGCAGCTAACAGGTACCAATAGGCTAAGTGGTATGCGGCTTTAGTAGTTGCTGAAGCAAAAGCTAGGGCGTAGGAGGAGTTCCAGGCCATGGAAAATGTCTTTCAGTTGGCATCTGTAATATAAAGCTGGAAGACTCAGAGGGGGCCATCTCTAGGGCTGAGGTCCAAAAAACTCTTTGGTGGTAAGGCTCCGAAAGGGGGTTAGATTCACCCTGAGTTCCTGGAAGCCCTTAATGTTGTCCGGCTGCCTTGTTTGACATGCCTCTTCAACATTGCATGGAGGTTGGGGACCGTGCCTTTGGATTAGCAGACTGGGGTGGTGGTCCTAATCTTTAAGAAAGGGGACCAGAGGATGTGTTCCAACTTCATCACCCTCCGTGGCCTCCCTCTGACCTTCTTTGCTAGCGAACTGGAGAGAAGGGTACGCCTGTTGGTTGAACCTCAGATACAGGAGGAACAATGTGGATTACATCTTAGTTGCAGAACACTGGACCGGCTCTTCACCTGCACAAGGATAGTAGGGGGGTAATGGGAGTTTCCCCAACCAGGTGACATGTTTTGTGGACTGGGAAAAGGCATACAATCATGTTACTCAGGGGATCCTGTGGGTGGTGCTTCATGAGTATGGAGTACAGGTTAGGGACTCCGTTGTTGTGGGCCATTATGTCCCTGTCTAAACAGAGAGAGAGTGCGGTTTGTATTGCCAGCAGTAAGGCAGACTTGTGTGTTGGACTCAGGGCTGTCCTTTGTCACCAGTTTTGTTCATAACGTTTGGGCAGAATTTCTACATGTTGCCAAGGAGTGGAGGGGATCCGGTTCGGGGGCCTTAGGATCACGCCTTTTGCAGATGATGTGGTCCTTTTGGCATCATCGAGCTGTGACCTGCAACATTCACTGGGGCAGTTTGCAGAAGTGTGAAGCGGAGAAGGATGAGGATGGTGGGGGATGACTTACTGCCTCAAGTGGAGGAGCTTAAGTATCTCTGGGTCTTGTTCATGAGCGAGGGAAGAAGGGAGCGGGAGATTGACAGGTGAATCAGTGCAGTGTAAACAGTAATGCAGATGCTGTACGGTTCTGTCGTGGCAAAGAAAGAGCTGAGCCGGAAGGCAAAGCTATTGATTTACCGGTCGATCTACGTTCCTACCCTCACCAGTGGTCATGAGCTTTGGGTAGTGACAGAAAGATTGAGATTGTGGATACAGTGGCAGAAATGAGTTTCCTTCACAGGGTGTCGGGGCTCAGCCTTAGAGATACAGTAGGGTGAGGAGCTTAGATATTTGGGAGGAGCTCAACGTAGACCTGCTGCTCTTCCGCATCAAAAGGAACCAGTTCAGGTGGTTCAGGCATCTATCTTGGATGCCTCCCTGACGAGGTGTTGCAGGCCTATCCAATGGGGCTGAGGCCCTGGGGTAGCCCAGGACATACTGGGAAGATTATATCCCTTGGCTGGCCAGGGAGGCCTTAGTATTCCCCCAGAGAAGCTGGGGAAGGTGACTGGGGAGTTCTGGGCAACCCTGCTTATACTGCTGCCCCTGTGACCTGACCCTGGATAAGCAGCAGATAATTTATGGATGAATGAATGGATGGATTTGATGGATGGATATTACATATTGCAGTAGTTATCCCGCAATGTAATAATATGGTGCATAATGTACTACCCAGCCAAAATATATGTCTTCATTTATACTTTGTTGAGTTATTACATTATATGGTGGTATTATATGGTGGTATATAATGCACTGTGACAAGGTATGCAAAATAAATGTTCTTTATGCTATCCTACAGGCTGAGCTTTGACGAAGGGAGGATTTGGAACAAATACAGTTTCACCACTTCCCCTCTTTTTGTGGATGGAGTATTAGGAGAACCAGGGGAGGAGACACTTATAATGACGTGAGTGAAGAGTGTTAATGAGTGTGTTACTCATTTAAGGAGCTAAAAGAGTAGTCTTCTATGCTCCAGACAGACATACTTTTTGGAAAATAACTGTCATTTTTATGACTATATCAAAATGTAATGTCAAACTTACTTAAAATTATTATTTTTTATTTTTACTCTTTTTGTGTTTTAACATCCCAGATCAATTTTAATTTATATAAACATTTAAATGTATTTGAGGAAGCATGTTTTCACTTTACAAAATTTACAAAATATTTTGGTGTCAAATATTTTCTTTCCTAGAAATTGTACCTGCTTATCAACCATCAGCTACATATTGCATCAAAAGTGTTCACTATACTTTTAATTTAACGTTCCTTAAACAATTTATCTACTAATTAATAGTAATACCAACAATATCAACAACGTGTCTTTGTGTTTCCAATGAATCAGCAAGGCACTGAAGTAGTACTCTGTCTAAATTGATAATCTTAAAAAAAGGCAGAGAAATAACTTAAATGACCAAAAATTTTTGGCAAGGTTACCTCATAAAATTGATGATTCCTTTGACTCTGAAGGCAATGGCCAGTTTAAGACTGAAAGGGTTTTGAGACATAAATATATTGATGGTGTGACTTTGTTCTGTGTCAGTCAGTAATTTCAATGCACTTGAAGGCTTACTGAATCATGCGGGTAAGCCGGCGAGAATGAAGGTGCGATAATAACCCTTAGTGCCCATTTTTCCTTTCATGAATAAAATAGTTATTCAAGGTCTACCAAAGATCAAAACACATCCACAGAGCATTTTGATCAGTCGAGATCAATGGCTTACAAACCAGTAACTAAAGAACATGAAAAAGATTACCAAAAATGGGGACTTAAATTGGGAAAGAGGAGTTGGTTGAACATACTTTCTGTAATGAGGAAATGCCTATATATTATCCATGTTTTCCCTTTCATGAATGTGAACAATATTTATAGCTGAATATGCAAAGAAAATATATTACCTTTAGCCTTCAAAAGTGTTTAACCATTTTAACTTTTAGCTCTTTCTAGCCTGTTTCGAACTTTTTCTTCCCACATGCACATTCAGGCGTCTTATTTTGGGGTTTCTAACATACATACAGATGCTTTCTTGTGATTTTGTTTTCAGTAGAGAACCACGTAAGAGAGAAAGAGAACAAAACTAGAGCTAAATTAGCAACAGACTTCAGTCAGATTATAAGGTAAAGTTTTTGTAAATTAAGAATTTTCCTGGTTGACCCATCTAGTTATGGGGGCTAGCCTGTCCTCCCCAATATGTTTGAGAGTATGCAAAATGTACCAACGGGCAAGGGCCCCTCCCACAGTCAGCAACAAAATATACCACAGGGGACGACCCCCCCCCCCAGTGGTAAAATACCAAATTGTGGCCACGTGAGCTGCTTTTTGTTGTCAGTCCACCCCTGGCTGGTTGAGAACTAATCTGAATGACAAGTTGATGTTGAATAATTTACCGACCTAGTCATTTTTTCAGTTCACCTTAGCCTCATGGTCAAAACCTGAAATAACTAAATAATACTAATAAAATAAATAATACATAATAATAAAATAAAATCCGAAGGCAGTTTTTCAGGGGAACAACAGGAGGAACTTATTCACCAGTCCATAGTCGATGGTGCCAGTATAACCACTATAACCAGTGCTGTGTGTGGGTATATCAGTAAGTGTTGTTATAGGATTCTTACTATAGAATTATTTAAAATGTTGGTATGCATATGGTAGCAGAGGTAAGGCCTCACTGTAGTAATTAGTAATTAGAGGGGAATATAACTACACTGTTACTAGTCAAATATATAATAATTATACAGTAGATATTTGTGGGGCGTTTCAACAGGAGCCCTTATATAAAACAACTCAGGTTGCTTTCTAGAATGATAATCACCAGAGCAAATGGGAAGTCAGCAGTATGCGGAAGAGAATCGTGCCATTTATAAATGCACTAATGCTCAATGGAACAGGTGTAATGAGCGAAGGCTGGCAGTGTGTAAATCAAAGACAAGGAGAATCCAGATACCTGGTGTAATGGCAGGATACCATGTGGAACTGGGATTTGTGTTGAGAGGGTAGATATGGAAATGCATGCCACTGAAGGCACACCGGGGAACTTACTGACAGAGGAAGTGTTCTTGGAGATAATTCCTACCACCTTGGCCATGCAAATGAAGATCGGAAGCCAAAGGAGGTACAGCAGATGTGTTGCAGTGAGCAACGTTGCACTTTTCCTACAAACTGAGGAAGTGATTGTGTGGAGTCATGGGCAAACATTTTTTAGTTGCGGTCAGTTGACAACTCAGAGATAAGTATTCAGCAGTGGCAGGTAAAATGTCAAGGAAGTCAGAATTCTTCAACCTTCGACGGGGAGTAGCGAGCAGCGATAGGGAAGACACCAGACAGAGGATAACAGGCGTGGGTAGCTGCTGTACACTGAGCCATCTGAATTTATTTCAAATATGGAAAAATAACAGTATGCATCCGTGCGGCATACACTTAGGAAAAGATAAAATTGCTTAAATGTTAAACATCAGCCGAGGAGATTAGGGCACTGAAATGAAAGCTTTCATTCTTGCAGAATATTCGGCCATGTCAGCCATCGGTCTGAGTGGCAGCTTGTCAAAATCGACTTCAGATCCATCTTCAATAAGAGATGTACAGAGGGAGATTATCAGACATGGCATCTCCATAACCAGGTGAGAATTCCTGTACGGCTCTCCATCTATGACAGTTTTCCAGACTAAGTGGACTAGATACACAAATAATAATTAGACCAGTTGTACAGGGTCCTGGTCAAGGGTCTCCTTTATAATAACAATTTGCCAATTACACACAGTGAAACACAGCATCCAGAAGCTGCAAACTTCAAAATTAAGATGTAATAATTAAAATAAATCTCAATTAAAATAAATGATTGACCACAAACAGTCTGCAAACCCACACTGAATATGTGAAAAATATGGAAACAATACAGATGACGACTCAAACTAAAATATTTTTCACAGAAATCTTCAATTCAAATCTTAGTTTCCAACTGTATCAAATTAGTATCTCGTGCGTGGCATCCTCGGCACTTGAAACATGACAAAATCTCGAAGCGATAGAGGTTTCTCTTAGGATCAAGATCACACACGCTCATACATATTCAAACATTGCTTCAACAGCTGGCAAAACAATGCAGTAGGATAGCGGCACACATTTAGAAACTTGTGTTAAATCATGTGCAGAAGAGAGGGGCAAAACAGTGCAAAACTGCCCCAGATATGACAGACACTTATAGAAGGGTGGGATTTTGTCACCTGGCTGCAGACGAATCCATGCATGTGGAGAATTCAAAACTTTTAGATCAAAACTGTCTCCCCAGGGGAAAATATTCAACAACTTTTTTGACAGTGACACTCTTCTGGTGGAGTCTATATCAAAAAATGGGAATGTTGCTTCCTGGCTGTTTTTTTGCAGAATTTTCTTGAATAAATGTGTCATTACATTAGTATTCTATACAACGTACACGTAAGTGTGACGAATATAAGCCTTCTTTATAAATTCCCGATCATACATAACTAAGATGTATGAGTTTCCTGCCCTTACGAAAAAAAAATGTTTACCCACAGAACAATATCCAACTTGCATAAAATCACATAGATTCAGTTTTCCAAATACAGAAATGACCCATTGTAATACATGCATGCAGTGAATTGAAAATGTCCTTACTGGAAAAAAAGTCAAAAGAATTAAGCAGTGACAGTTTTTTTTTATTTTCCTAAGCAAATATGGACCATTTAGTATTTAGACTAAGGAAGTAACATGAAGAACATTCTGACCTACATGTTGTTTTTTTATTATTATTTTTTAAAATGTCTGTACCAGGGAGAGCCATGCATTATGGGAGTGAAAAGGATCTACCAGAAACTGAAGCCTATAGCCAGGTGTGTTATGGGCAAAGATTACTCTGTCACCATGACATCAGAACCCTGTGAATGCACCGAGTCTGACTTTGAATGGTGAGTAACTTGCCCCGAGATATCTTCGATATAAACATTTGTGTGCTTACTGTTATCATTCAGTAGCATGATGTATAAGGAACAAGTGAATTTACAAGATGGTTATAGCAAGATATTGGATACATGAATGGCTTTAAATGTTTCACCTCCATAAAACTGAGTTACAACTATCTATATAAAAGAATCACGTACAGATCAAATACAATTAACAGGATAGGCTGGATTTGTGCATGCACTTTTCATTAAATACATGAAGAAAGTAACTTTCCTCCATGTGAAGCCATTATTTTCTTCTTTGCCTTAGAACTGAGGCCACTGCTCATTGTGGTGATGCGTGGAATGGTAATCCAAAGGCAAAATCGCTGTGACACAGACATGAGCGTTCTGCATCAGCATCCCCAGAGTTCTTGCGAACTTACAGAAATGAAATGGTATTTACAGTGGCTATACAACCAGAGGCAGTCCATCTACATTCACTTCAACTTTCTATATATATAGCTAACTATATATAGTGCTACATATAGTTATATTAAATACATATAAGTCCAAACCCCATACAACAGATACAAAACTCCACAATGATATGTCGGTATATTACACAGCCAAATAAAACAATGTTAATATATTTAAGTACGGACCAATGCATGACAAGCCATGCATTATGCATTTTTAAATGCAAAGCTTTGGAGGCAAGTAAAAAACGCACAGATTTTCCTTTTCTGTCATGGATGGAATATGCAAGGACATGGAGTGCGGTTAAAAAACATAATACAAGGCTAAGGGGGCATTAACCTGCTTACACCACAGTTACTACACATTTGGCTTACGCGTTTCTATTTGAAGACATTTTCACGTTTATGAAATGAGAACGCATTTATTAGTACAGCATTACTACTGTTTAAGCTTGGGCAGTATTATGGCACCGTATCATACCATGGCATTTTATTTAATTGAAACTGTGTTTTGGTGGTGCCCCGGGCATGGCAGAATTTATTGCCAAGATTTCGGAATAGTAGAATTGAATTGCTCTTTAAATTACTGCTGAAATACCATATACCATAGTGTGATGTCTGGACAGTTTGAAAAATTAGATACCACCCAAGCAGACTACTATTACAGGGTTGCCGACTTTGGTCAGCTGGCTGGGCACACACATGCACATGCATTTACATGTATGTAACAGTTTTATTAGTGTGTTGGGTTTCCAAACTACCCAGTTGCTTTTGATCTAGCTAAAATATAAAAGAACATTGATCATAATTCCGCCCAATAAGATTTAAGAATTCAAGAATGTTATGCTATAAACCAAAATTAGTAGTTATTAGTAGTGTTAGTAATAACAAAAAAAAGGTATTTTATTTTCACTTATTCCACTTATACCGCTGATAGGTAGGTGACCACACATGTGTGGCTCGTAACTGGCCACACGAAGCCAGCCTACATGGGGTGGATTTGCACTTAGACCTGCATCCTCCACGCATTTCCCATGTGGAAAACCAGACATGATAAACGTGCATTTAATCTCACCAGATTATATGAAATCAAACCGGGAGTAAGACAAGTACCTTAAAATAATAAAGCTACTAATGTTTACTATAAAAATCACATAACCAGTAACCAATAAGAGTATTTGTGGATGACATTGATCTATTATAGATCACTACATTAATAATTTTTACAGCCATGGATTAATGTAGCGCAAGAATGTTACAGGTATACCATTCAATCCAAAAGGCATAAAAGGGAATTGGAATAACTGTAACGGTGTCATGAAAGTTAGTAAATACTTTAGACTTGTATTCGTCCTTAATTATGATGGTTCAGATAGGGTTTGCATATGGCCATCCCCTGTCAGCTAGAGACCTTTATCCTCTTCCTGGTTGCCACTGTGTGAAAATGTGTACAGTCAGTCTGCAGCCACATTCTTTTTACTGTCCCTGTGTCAACTAATGAACTGGTAGCTCCAGGTATTATGATCTTTTATGGTCTGAACCCATGTGAGGTCACTGTGGTCAATCTCTAGACGAGAATTTAGATGGTCCACAGCCCACTTTATGGCACGTCATTCCTTTTCTGTCATGGAGTAAATGGTGTACAGTACCAGAAAAGAAAACTCGTCTCTTCTTCAACTTCACTGTGTGACTTTTTTACCAAAATCTGGGCTTCTCGGAATGTGGAATGCTCATAAACATGCCTTGAGAGTGCTAAAAGTTTCACCACATGCACTGGTCTACACCATTGTTTTTTTTTTTATCAGTCTTTGTGCTCAAGTTGATTAATGGGCACTGTAATTGTGGCAAAGTCTGTGATGAATTTCTTTTACCTCCCCACAAGCCCTACAAATGACCTCACTTCCTTTTTAGTCCAGGGTTGTGGACAGTTCTGGTTGGACTCCACCATACGAATCAGTGTTCTCACATTTCCTCTTCCCAGCAAGTTTCCCAGATAACATGCGTAGCCTGTATAACACTTTGTAGAATTGAGGGTAAACTCCTGTATTTGACTTTATCCTGGGCTTTCTACAGGTGGGTCTACTCAGAGCTACAGTAGAACGCCACATTATCGAGATACACTGGAAAGTAATCTTCGTAGCCATGTAGTGCCTGATCCATGAGGGGTGACAATGTTACAGGAGCGCCATGCAACCCAAAAGGCATTAAAGGGAATTGGGATAACCCCAATAGTGTCCTGAAGCAATAAATACTATTCTTCTAAGTCGATCTGCCAATACCCCTTCAGAAATCTAAGGTAACGACAAAACTGGCAGACGCAATTCTTTCTAGCTAATCATTAATTCCGAATATGTGACAGGTAACAGACTAAAATAAAGCATTCAGCTTGCAGAAAACTAATCACACAGGGACCCATCTGACTCTGACTGCATGAAGGGTCTATGGTCCCAAGGTTCTTAAGGGTTTCAGTCTCTTCCTTTAAGAGCTGAAAAAGAAACCTCTGGTACAACATTGTCATTCCCTGGATATGTTTTTTTTCTTAAACTCTTTAATCAGATTAACTTGCTAGGATTGCTTGCTTCTCCTTATCTTTCTTCAGGACTGCATAGGGAACTGGACCCATCTTCCAGATGATGGTAAATAGTCCCTGCCATTTTGCACGAGCTTTGCTTGTGGATGATGGAAGCAGCAGTAGGACTTTTTTTACCAAACCGATAGTCACTGTATCAATTATATAGATGAATATATAATTATGCATCTGGTCCTATTCAGCTTTTCTAATGTTCTGCTTTGACTTCTCACAGTTTGTCTCTAGGTTGTTCCTTTCCCATGACATATTGAAAATATTTTTGTCTGCTGTTGTTACAGAAGGGATGGCCAGTGGTCCCGTTACAGGGCACCTATGAAAAGCTCACATAGTCATGGGTACCTATGGAATTTCTCAATGGGGAAAAACCAGGAATAGCAGCTATTTATCTTAGTCCTTACTAATTACTAAGTTCCACTGAGTCATTTCTCCAGCACATTTTTGAGGGTTTAAAACTCTGGTAACACTTTACTTAAGGGTGCTCTATGACAGCTACACGATACCAACATAAACCCTTCATTACAGCTGACATAACTTGTCATAAGCATTTATAAAGGTTTGTTCCAACTTTTGTGGCTGTCATAAATGCTGCCATAGGGAACTCCTGTGTCAAGTTGCTTAAGTAAAGTGTAGCCAAAACTCTTAACTAGATAATCAGAGGTGGTAAAGGCTGGTTTGGTTGATCGGGATACTTAGCTGCCATCCGTCTTCTTTGTGAAGTTGACATGCTGTATTGCCGTTTTCATGCCGGTTATAGTGCATAACGAGAAAGCCTCTTTGTATCTGGTAACGTAATTGGAAATGTTCTGACCAGGGAATGCTATGTGTAAGGTGTAGTATGAATGGTCTACAACTAGATGGCACTACATAACACTCTGCGTCCTGAGCCATAATGTACAATACCCAATTTTCAGTGCATTTTTTGAGCACCTTGATCTTTCTCAAACAAGAGCTATAGTGATGATTTGGGTCACTGCCATTCAATTAAGTACTCAGGCACTTGCTGTACACATGACAATTAAGCTGGGTATGTGTCAGGTATGCCGTCCCTTGTATGTTTCCCTAGGCACTATTGCCTGTGAATTCTTCTTCCTCATATACATGTAGGCAACTGTCTGGGAGAGGCAGCAGACCTGGTTTAGCCTGGGTTCTGATGATTACAGGATAACACGTACTGACAGCAATTGAACAATACCTAGACAGAAATGAGTGCACTATATTGGTAAGCACTTGAAAGTTTCTACCAAGAATGACCTCAACTGGTAAGCATTCCAGTTAGACCATTTCTATGACTGAATATGCTTCTAATAACTCTTCATTCAGCAGTAGGATTAACCAGGAATGGCCACTCTGCTTCAGGCTATTTCTAGGCTCCAGGATCTCTTGCTGAAAACATCACTTTGCTCACATCAAGTTGGCCTCTTTTTGGGTCCTACAGCTGAATTAAGATTAATATCTGTCTCTTGTGCACTTCACAGTGACTTAGTTGAGTGGTATAGGCTAGGCTGTGGATAGATCTTTAGTTCATCGATGTGGAGCAGATTTAGGGAGTTCTAGCAAAGGACCTCTAGTTACTACCAAGCTTTTGCCTGAAATGTCTGTGCTTTTGGCTAATAGTTGGCTTCAATCAGAGATGTTCAGTCCTCACAATTTTATGAACGGTGAAGTCTTTTCCCAAGGTATTTTCCTGGGTAAAATGGACTACCCCAAGCAGGTAGGGGACCTCTCACAACGGACACTACAAGGTCAGCCTAAATGCAATAACTCTGATTTTCACCCTTTACTTACATGTGGAAAAGGCAACTGTCGTAATCAAGGATTTATACAAAGGGAAACATCAACCACCTTCAAAAATCCAGCTGGGTGTCACGTGTACTGTACAGTATAATCACATAACCATTAGCCAATGTAAAAGTGTTTGTGAACTTTTTTGGGTATGCAGCCACATAGAATGTAAACCAGGGGTGGAGTAAGGGTTTTGTCTTGGGGGGGTGGATGCTCAGGGTTCCCATTATATTAATATCTTGTTGCATAATAAAACAAATGCAGCGAACAACTGGGGTGGCAAAAATAGTTTGTCAGAGGGGCACGACTACGCGTAATAAAGTCTTTTCACTGCTGTTCCTCTCCATTTACAAGCACCAGATTTATCTCTTCATATTTGCTCATTTCTTGTTTATCAAATATATAACTAGCTGATGTCACACTACTTGCTGCTCTAACAGGAAAAGACACAACTGTAAACAAACTGCGGTGGACAAGTTGCAATATTTAAACCAAATTTCTTATTTTAATGGTTTGGTATGGGCATTTATGCGTTTTGTTACCAGAAAAAAAGTTTAAATGAGCATGGGGCCCCTGGACTTTGGGATACAGGGTTGTTTTCCCCTCCTGTGCGTGCGTGTGTGTGTGTATATATAGTATGCTTTTTAATTATGATGATTCAGATAACACAGCATTGGTATTAATTATTTTTGGGCAGACTGGATTAATTGACTGTAGAAGAAAATTCTTACAAAATTTAATGCCTAAGTATCCAAATGTTATAGTGATAATTAAGTGTAAATGAAGTGCCATCTGAACATGTTACATCTTAAAGTAGTTTATTTCACAATTATTTTTTTCTCTCGGCTCTTTTTAGGTAAGACGGATATTAGCCTAAGGTAGCATACGGATATTTTAGTAACCTGACTGTGAAATCCTTTCTTATTATTACATACTTCTGTAATTATGTCCTTCTGCCTCAGCCAAGTAAATGTATGTATGCATTTACTTTGAACCTAAGGCAAAAAGTAAATCTTGTTCAATAAAAAGTAGCCACCTCTTTCAATGGAGCAGATAACCTGCAAGTGTGTGCAAGCTGATGTGATCATGCAAACTCCAGTGACGGGAAATGAAGCTCCCCGAAATCCGCGTAGGATGACATCGGGCCTTTGCAGTCGGAAGGTGCCTCCATCGTGCCTTTTCTCGTTGCCCCTGTCACATTGTCACATTGTCCTTCTACCACAGTGATTATGGCTACGAGAGGCGGGGTGATGGGAAGTGCGCCCCATCCTTCTGGTTTCTTCCATCATCAATGGCGAGAAGTTGCACCACTGGAAACAGTTTCCTTAATAGCACAGGGTAAGCATTTTAGGATAACAAATATACTTACGATAATATACTTAAGATAATAAATTTACTTAAGATAATAAATCTGCTTAGTATACACAGTAAGTATACTTAGTCAGTATAGCATGGATCCATATGCAAACACTCAAAATTCATAAGTAATTAATAGCTAATTAGTGCTTTTCAACAATTAATAGGGTGACCTAATAATCCATGTCAGGGAGAACACTGTTAGCTATTTCAGGTTTAACTGCTTTACAACTGAAAGTTCCTGTGCGTCGCTAAATAGTAACATTCTCCTTGTGCTCTGACTGGTTTGTGTCCTTGATTGAAAGACTCATGCAGCTAATACAAATTAACATCAGTGACACGTGCATGATTATAGGAGACTGACCAATCAGTACACAACTAGAACTCAGTGCTCAAGTGAAATCCGGGTCCTTTTAATTGAAATACTAGTTTACAAATTTGGTCCTAGCTCAGAATATCCTCCCTGACATGGATTTTCTGGTCGCCCTAACAGTGAAGCATCAGAAGACCAATATTATTTTGGTGTTTCATGTGCCCCTATACTGGTAATTATATGTCTCAAACTTTCTTGGTGACTGCTAATACCTGCTGTGATGAATCGGCCTGTTTATTCAGCTAAAATGGGACACTGTAGAGCCATATTGAGTGAATAATAATCCGTTTCCTTTCCGTGTGGTACGTCTCTGGATGTTTATGTCAGATATCGGAAGGTTGTGTCCAATAACTGCACCGCTGGTGTAATTGAAGAATACACAGCCAGGAAACAGCAATGCCCAAGCAGAGCCCCCCGAGGCCTTCATCTCATCACGAGTGACGGAAGGCTGACAGCTACACTGGGGACCAATGTCACTTTTCTTGTCTTTCTTGAGGAGGTGATGGTTTGAAGTTTAGCAGAAGCGACGCTCACGTCGCAATAGCGGCACGGCATGAAGATTTCCTACCAGTTAGAGCTGCGTCGGTGCCTGATTCAATCACCGTATGAATAATGAATCATAGGCATAGGAGGCCTAGGGGCTGGTGCGGGTATGGTAAAGGGGACTGTGGGATTCCAACATCATTATGGATAAAGACAAACACACTTCTGTTACTGCCATGTTCAGGTTTTTTTTTTTTATAGAAGTTTTCCAAACTCGTGTGCTTTACATTTAAAATTTTATTATTTAATAATAATAATAATAATAATAATAATGTATTGTTTTTTATCACAATCATAATTATCAATAACAACAACAATGATAATGATACTTATACTAATAATAATAATAATAATTATTGTTGTTGTTGTTAATAATGATCGTGATAATAATGATAATGTAACTGATAATAATAATAATAATGCAGTCTATCAAGAATTATTACTTTCTATTTATACTACAATAAATTGGGGTACTCTAATAAATATTTCAAATTATGTCTTTGCATTGTCTAGGGTGATGGATCTAGAACAAGCGTCACGTTGGATTTCGGAGATGGCAATGCAGTGACATACTCCAACCTCAGTTCTATCGAAGACGGAATCAAGCACGTTTACCGAAATGTTGGGATCTACAAAGTTTCTGCAATTGCGGAGAACGGCCTTGGGTCCGAGAGTGTGGTTCTCTACCTGCACATAACATGTGAGCCGTTCCTCGCAATAAATGAATGAGCCACCCACTGTAACGTGTTTGAGGGTGACGAATGTAATAATAATGGGTTATTGATCAGGAATGTCGGGGCGTCCCATCTGTCAATCTGATGTGCCAGAAGAGCAAATAGGGTTTGGACCCCTCTAAGTACCAGAGATGAAAAATAACATACAGGTGGCATTGTGTCCTGGGGAGGAATATTTTTAATTTTATGGACTCCCCCATTTTAGGGACCGACTCTGAATCGTTCAATTTTCTTGTGTGTTCCTGAGTAGGTCAGCTGGAACATATCTACCTTTCGGCTCCCTTTGTGGCAGTGAAGAATAAAGAGGTGAACCTAACAGCAGT
Organism: Petrocephalus sullivani; assembly: GCA_026780845.1. Lineage (NCBI taxonomy): Eukaryota > Metazoa > Chordata > Actinopteri > Osteoglossiformes > Mormyridae > Petrocephalus > Petrocephalus sullivani. Next base: position 6,936,054 of record JAODKM010000040.1, on the reverse strand, counting down.
CTTATGGCCTAGTCAAGTCGGATCAGTCACATACATCTGGTGGATTGGCAACAACACAGAGGTTTGTGAGATACTTGCATTGCCATCTGTGATTCTTCCGATAGTTATTAATGCACATATACTATTAAATTCATTTATAATTGTAAATAAACAGCAATTATTTTCAATAGAATATCTAAAAGTGAGTCGCCCCATAATCCTTATGTGAATTCACTATGGTTTTTTGGGTTTTGAGTATGGGTTTTTTACAGTAATCATGGTTTTACTATGGTAGCTCATGGTAATTATGATTACTAAGCTCCTACCTATAGTATTACCATGGTTTACTTATAGCACTGCATGGTAACTGTAGTGAAACCATGATAAAACCATAGTCATAAACTTATGGTTACCCAAAAAAACCATAGTAAAACCATGGTTCATTTTCGTAAGGGAATGCTATCTAATGTGTAATAATTGTAAGAATTGCTTGGCTCACCTCTTAATGACTATAAGAATCACACATATAATGCAATTTCATCCAAGATTGACTTAAATGTAATATTTCCAAAATAGGCAAAAACAAAAATGTTAAATATTGTATCGTAATCACCATTTTTACGATTTGTAGTTTGAAAGAGAATTACTGTAGTTCACCAGATATTAGAATCTGAGTAAAATCATGTTAGGTACTGACGGGCTGTGTTTTCAGTTGTAGCTACCATCTGCCATAAGCAGGTAGAGCTGCATTTCCCTGGGGATCCTCACATGCCCACTTATGAATCTACATTTGCAGCCTCTGATCACCCTAGAGGGAAGTGTCGCGTTCACATTTGCCCGGGAAGGACTCCACACAGTGACAGTGCAGGTGTGTGCTGGGAACACTATCCTGCAAGATAAGAAAACTATTGTAGTGCATGGTGAGTATCTACCAATTTTATTGTTTAACCAATTTAATTGTTTTTGTCTTTGATATGTTTTAGTATTTTTTTAATGAAATTCAGATTTTAAACACTTCACTGGAAAATGTAACAAGCTGCAGCATCCATCCAATCGTTTACAACGGGCAGCCATAAAAAGTGAGATGTAGGAAGAAGACCGGGCTATAATTGCACTGGAGTCAGTGCAATGATATTTTAGGTTAAAAGGTGTGTGGGTTACATGGGTTAAAACACCCCAATATTCTCCTTAGGTATTAAGCCTTGCATAAATAAAGTCAGAATGTTCTGGTAAAATAATATACATATTTTTTCATTTCGTATTCAGTGCAGCTTTGTTGTTTTAGAAACATAACACACTATTTTAGGTGTATTTGAACAGATTTTAGTGGAGAGCTTTGCTTTTGTATTGTAATTGTTTTCATTAATGGTATACATTGTCAAATGCAGTATGATATGTGCAGATTGTAGAAGGTCTTTATTATGTTTTTGTTCAAGAATATTTTAGATCACACCTTTTAGCATTTTCTTCAAATTTGGATGAGCATAATCCTGATGTTGCTGAATGGAGACAAGATATCAGCAGAGTAATTAAGAAATCCATGGTTGACGTAAGTTTTTTCCAGCTCAAAGGATTCATATGCACATTAGCTAGATCACATGAACTAGATCTGTACAGCCATACAGTGTACATAACAAAAGGTATACATTACTGAAAAAATCCTCAGATGAAAGTCAGTTGAAAAAAATCCACTCAAGCAACATTCCTTTACGGAGGACTAGCAAGAATCCTCCAGCTCATATTCACTTTTATTGATACACAATGCACAAAAATCACAACGACAGAGAAGCGCTATTTTACAATGCCGCCGGGAAGCAAAAAATGTGAGGTGCATGGACTGTGACGCAATCTGTGAGGGAGAACAGAGAAGTGCTTAGAACAGGTCATCTCTCTCCTCCTGATACAGGCCACCGGTGTCAGTGAGGAGCAGCTTCTGGTCACCGTTCTGCCTGGCTTGCCTACTGCAGCAGAATTCTTTCTTCTACCCAGTAAAGATTTAACAGAGAGGAAACCAGATGTGGTGTTGGCTCATTTGGATCAGGTAAAGTATAATTTAATCATTAAGTCCACAATATAAGGATGAACTTCAGCGATCACTATGGACGTTCTTGTATTATTACAATATTCTCACACGCTAGAGTTAAGCTTATTCTTGGAAGACAAAAGGCTAATGGGAAATAAATTGTACTGTTATGAATGAAAGATAATCAGATGGAGGCTAGGTGTGTTCAATTTATTTAAATTTATTCATGGTTTGTTTGTATACTTCAGTGTGACTGTTTTGTTTGAATATTTGCCTTGGGTAATTTTCTGAATTTGTGTTTGGTTCGCTGTTAGTATTTAACTGTTCTTTCAGGTTTTCTGAGTATATAAAATTGAACTACTTTGTTAAAACATAAAAACAACATCCACGTTAATAATTAGGACATTACTTAATAAAGTATTTTATGTGCACACATAAAATGCAGACTGCTGATTTATAGGTCATATTTAAAATGTAGTCTGAGCACATCAGTATTCATCACCCTGAACTGTCTTTGGGTACAATTGGCTGGACCAGGAATAATTGCACCCATGGCAGTAACATGGGTTTCATCATTACACCACTAGATGTCAGTGTTTGCTCATTTTCCACCTTCTGCCTGGAAAAGGTTTCATTTAACAACATGCAAACAATCTTTTATAAAGCATTGAAAAGGTTCATGCTGGATGTATTTATGATTCAAATGTGAGTCATATTAAGACAAAAAATGAAAATGGTAGGATTATATTAGTCAACATCTCATGTCCATCACAGGATAAAAATGGCTTAAAATGATAGTTCCTTCTAGAACAATTATCATAATCTGAAGGCCCAACATAGGGCTGAACAGCTTATATCTCTCTGTCCAACTGTATTATTCTTCATATCTGTTCAAGTACTTTTATTTTGATACTATTTATATGTCCATTTGTGTGTGTGCAATACCAAAGAATGAATAAAATTTTTATATCTGGATGATCTCCAAAACACACAAATAGACATGCCTGATTTTCTCCCCCTTTTCTCTTTTGATTTATTGAGATTTTTTTTGTCCACTGCATGTTAGCTCAGTGGGTGGCATCATTGCCTCACAGCTCCAGGGTTGTGAGTTTAAATCTTGCCTCCACTCTGTTCATGTGGAGATTGCACATGTTCTTACAAGGGTTTGCATCCCGTTCAGGACGTACTCCTGCCTTATCCACTATGCACCTGGGCTCGCCATGACCCTGATTAGGATAAGTGAGTGTTTCTCAAGCAGGTCCTCGGGGGCCCACAGCTAGTCCATGTTATTGCTCCGTCTGAGTTCCCTGTCAGACAGTACACATTTTTGCTCCCTCCCAGCTCCCAGTAGCAAAAGCATGGACTGTCTATGGGTCCCCAAGGACTGGACTGGGAAACACTGGGATAAGTATTTGAAAAATAGTGGATGGATTTATTAATCTATACATTTTTTTATATATGTTTTATTTTTATTATGAATTAAAATGAGTTATTCTCTAATAAGTGAAATGGAATAAAATAATATATAGCATGATTCACAGGATTATTTCTCCTTTATTATTAAATTAAAAGTGCATCAAATAAAAATTTGCCACAATCTACAATTGGCTAAAACACGATTTCTAAATATTCATAGATAAATTAATCTAAATGTGGCAAAGATGCTAACCCAATTGTCTTTCTTCAGATATATGAAGTATTGCTCGGGGCTCTTAATCAAAACCTTGTACAGTTCACTCTCCGGCCCAGGGTTCAGGTCACAGTCTACGCCGCGCATTTATCAGCCGGTAAGTCCTATTTTTTTGAGAACACGCCTAACGGGCATCTCTGCGAGATGAACTAATTGCTGTGTTCCTCTTCACCAGCTCCACTCGTGGACATCACTGAGAATCACAGCGGCTCTGCCATGCTCATGCTGCTTTCAGTAGTAGTTGTGGGTTTGGCAGTGTTTGTCGTCTATAAATTCAAAAGGTAATGTGCTCTCTTCTTTTCATAAATTGTCTTTTAAATTGCTTATAGGACTTATATTGAACTCCTTTGGAGATTCGCTAATTAAATAACTCAAAGTGCTGCCTTTTCAGACCGCATTATCAAGTCAAAGCTCCAGGGTATCAGCCTGAAATCTGGCCATAGTGTTGTATGCATGCCACTTTTACTGCCTTCTCCGTGTTTTTTCGTCGTCCCCTCCGGGTCTCCCGTTTCTCCCCACAGTCTAAAGACATGCTGTCCACTTGAATCTGTATATTGCCTATAGAGTGTGACTGAGTCTGTGTGCGAGTGCCCTACAATGGGATGGCAGCATGTCCAGGTTGTACCCCACTTTCTGATCTGTGCTTCCCAGGATAATCCAGACTGAATAAGCCATTTGTGAACGTGCCTGACAGTAGCCGCAAGTTAATAGCTTTTATTAGTATTCTTAGATCTATCTTATCACATAAGTATTGGCATGTGTTTATATTAAAGAAAAAGTTTAGAAATATCAGCGGTAACATTGACTCTCTCTGGCGTTTCTAAGTTTCGAGCACTCTTTGAACTGAGCATTCCCTGCAAATGTGAAATGTCAAACATTATCAATTTTTAACCAATGGAGAATGTGCTAGTTGACATTTCTAAACTTTTAAGCGGTCATCTTTCTATGCAGGCACAGTTCTATGGTACACGAAAAGGCCAGAAAGGGTTATTCAGATAAGAACTAAGAAACAAGGATTGTCCATACTGTATATCCTATACATTTTCTTTTTCTGACTTACTTGCTTTCCTTGGGAATATCTTACAGTAGGTTCTACTTTTAAACCATTTACAAGTGATGATGCAGTCAATTTTCTTCATTTCAGTATTTGTGCATCCGTTAACCTTCCTTTCCTGACTAATTTATCTTGCAATTCTCGTTATCCACATCTTATTGTGAATCTTTCCTCAAGGAAGATCCCAGGCATCAGTGTCTATGCGCAGATGCAGAACGAAAAAGAGCAAGAAGTGATTAGTCCAGTCAGTCCAACGGAAGAGATGCCAAAGCTACCAAAGGACTTGGTGACTTCTTTGGAACTGCTGGACGCAGAGACGAATACACAGGCCATAGGTAATACTACTTTCAAGCACAACTCACACACGTTGTATCCTTTACGTTATAGGTTTTTTTTAATTATAAATGATTAAAACCGTTATTGTACAGCCAACAACTTATGTAAGGGGAAAAACCACAACAAGAGGCAGTTGTGTCACTAACCGAGTTGATTATTTTCGCATAACTGCACAGCTAGAAGTGGTTTATCCCGCTTACTATATACCATGGCTAACAAAAAAAAAAATAAAAGAATAAGCTAGTCACGGTTCAACTTTCAAAGGAAAATTGTTTTCAATTAGCATTTAATAACATTTCTGTGTGCTCATAAAAATATAGTCCCTATAAGGATAGAACATCTGGTCAAGCAACTCACTCTAAGCGCCTTCATAATGCATTTATGATGCAATCATAGAATATTCATAAGCAGCGTACCTTAACAGCTATAGTATAACTAACACTATATAATGTTTATCATATAATGTTTGTTATTAATGTATATCAAAGCTTTTAAGGCATGTAAGGGTGTTATGGTATAGTTAAATGCTGCTTATGAATGTATTATGAAGGTGCAATAAATGTTCTACGAATGTTTTATAAACACATCATGTAGGTAAATTTAAATGCATGTAAAAAGGTAACAAAAATAGTATTTATCAAAGCCAAGGTATAAATTGTGAAACTGTGATAGCTTTACCTAAGATTACATATCCTAGCAAGACAGACAAAAACATAGACATGGGTCTCTGTAATGTACAGTGTAATATAGAAATGTACAGTGTAATATAGAATTTAAATATTGAGAAAATTTAAAATCTTTGTGCAATTCAAATACGGCCACAACCACTATGTCAGTTTGCAGTCCTTTACACGTGCAGAGCTTTGATGCCATGTTCTTCTGATATAAAGACTTTATAGGTCTTATAGGCAATTGATGCGAGTTAGAAAGACGTGTGTTGAGCTACCTGGATCATTGATCTGTCTGTTACACTTATGAGCTGAAGTGAAATTCCATGTTGCTTCCAATGTGTCCATGGGTGGGGGGTATTCGAATGATGTAGCAGCTCTTTCCTTGAACACTGTTCAAATCTTTGATCAGTTTTATGGATAACCCAACTCATATGGGTGATTTAGGTTTCAAATGTGGCCCGGTCACTTACCTTTGGCCCAGACTACCTTAAATAAAGCTTTGTGATACAGGCCGGGGGTCAGAATAAACCTCCCCAGTGTTCAAAGACAGTAACATGTTCTACATGCTGATTGTCCTATTAGTGATCATGGCTAAAATTAGCTGTCTTTTCCTGAAACAGATGACCATGACCCTAGTTGTCCTCACATTAACTTTTAAACTAAATATTAGCCCCAGGTGATCAGTGCATATGCTTCACCTTAAAATAAACCAAATACTACATCTGTCAACATATCCCTGAAGGTCACATCATCAACATATTTCTCAGCACAGACAGAATTTGTCCATTTCTAGTCCATTGTATCAAAAAAGGCACCCATGGCACACATCTGAAAATATTTCTTGTGGGCTTGATATACAATTGCCCCATTTCATCATTTTCACTTGCCCAATAAGACACCTAGAGATGGTCAGCCAGATCTCATACAAGACGAACTGAACAAGAGTTGCTGTTGATGAATGCGATTAAATTCCAGTGAAAAATCAATAAACATCGCAAAACAACTTCTTTGTGGGTTTCTGTTGATTGCATCGTTCCAACTCTGAACAATATAAGGTAGTACATGTACTGTGTTCTTGGCATTAACCAAGCCATGTTCAGGGAATTTAATAACAGAACTGTTAAGACTGCCCTTTAGCTGATCTACAAAACCTTTACTGGCAATGAAAGCAAAATAAATGCATTGGTAGCCCAGCGGGTAGGATGGTCTGGGCTACTTAATGATGTCGATGGTGGGAATCTTCCACTACGTGCTGAGTAATATCCATAGAAACACTGTAGAATATGGTTTGCAGTCATTAAGTCATGTTTCAGCGACATTGTTGTTAGCCGCTCCTACGTAATGGAGTTAATTTAATTTTTTTTATTTTAATCTTTTAGTGAGGAGAAAAGAAAGGTTTGCCAGAAATGATGCTGAGAATCCGAGTAAAAACTATGACAAAATGAGATAATTAACTGAATTGAACCAGAACTGCTAAAATTATAGTGATAGTTAAAAAAGCAGAACAACACCTATAAACTGAACTATGGATACCATAGACACAAACCCCAAAAGTTTAGCTACATATTTATTTATCGCACATTTTAAGAAATAGCTATGCTAGAACCCAAGCTAATAACCAGAAGTCAGGAAAATCCCTCCCTCTACTAAATCATAGTTAAGACTCAGTGTGTCTTGCACTCTTCACCGGCAACAGCAGCCATACTGTTTACCCCTTGTATATTTTTCTCTAAAATAGTATGCATATCCCTGTAAGGGACAAGCTGTGTTGAAGATGAATGAATGAATATTATGAATGGTCATATGGAGAAGAACAGCAAAATGGAATAATTCCGATCTTTTTTCCCCTTTTCTTCCCTGTCTAAACAGAACCTCACACAGACATCAGATTCTCAACAGAAATACCTACTTATGTCAATGTTTGAATTCTGGAACCCCCAAGTCAGATACAGTTGTGTTTCGGACCTGCAAACCATTCAGACACAAAGGTTTCAAGCTTTATGCCTGTGCATGTTGGACTGTGCTGACACAAACTGTGCTCTGTGGATACCAGAATAAACTGTACAGGTTTTTTATATGTCACTATGAAATAATACATTTTGATTACATATATTTGTACAAATCAAGCATATAAACTTCTTTTGGCAAAATCTGCATGTGTACAAAAACATGTTGGTGTGCCAATGTGATTTGCACCATTTTACTTTAACACTAACATGGATCATACTGTAGATCTTAATTTATGAGAATATATTTAATTGACTCATTTTTGTAAACCATGTGTTTCTGAGATGTGTATGGATTTTATTGACAAACTAAACTTAAATGTATTTGAATGACAAATGTTAAATTATTTAACTAAACTGAAAACTAGATATTTTAGTCTATTTATTTTATCATTAAATGTTCAACAACGCACAATGGCCATTCAGTTTTTAATTCTTTCACATTTTCAGTAAGTTTTATGTTTCAATTTTTGTGTATGCAAATATGCACAAAACACAAACAGGTTTGATGGATTATTCATAAATGTGTTTTTTTTTCATTATGCATTGTGTTTATAATAATCTATATTTATTAGTATTAAGTATATTTGAAATACTGCACATTTGTTAAATGCAGCCAGCAAAAAAGCTGAGAATGTAGCAACTAAAAGCTGCAAAGATTCAGCCAAGTGGTTGAGCTCAAGTTATGAACCTTTTACAGACTGAAGCTGGTCTAGAGGTTACAACAGAATCAAATAGGGTTTAAATTATACTTTTATAATGACCTTTGTGTAGTTACTATTAACAATAACATACACACTCGCTGTACAAGTATTACTGACATGATATTAATTTGAAAAATGATATGTATTACTGGGATAGACACAGGTTGAACAGACCACACATGGAAAAAAAACAGCTGCAGTAAATTCTGAAACATCATAAATTGCTATTGAAGTTTTTAAAAATCCAGAATGGATGATATATTGTTATGAATAACTATTTCATAATCATTATGAAATGATTTGTAATTACACCATAACTGTAATTATATTTTGATTTTCACAAAATATAAGAACAATCTTCGCAAACGTTATCGGTTGAAAGAAAAAAAAATCTATCTGAATATACATAAAGATAACCTTTTTATTTTCTCATTTTTAATATGGCATTGCAGTTTAGTTGTCCACGCAAAAGTTAGATGGAGAACTTTAACAATCTTAAAAAATAATAATAATACGATAAATACAAAAATGTTTGCTTTTAAATATGTTCCACAATGTAGGATTTTTTCCACAATACCATGCTATATTCTTTGTATTCCTCATATACATACAATAAGTAAATCTGTTTACATTTAATCCTGGATTGATTTTATTAACTACCACTACAATGCACATAACAACGTTTAAGTGTTACTTTTAAGTGATTGATGTAGTCATCGCTTTTCTCATGTTGTGGTGGTAGTATATTTTTGGTATTTTAATTGATAAAGTAAACGATTGATTCAAATATTAAAAATATGATCTAATATGAAATCTAAACCAAATTTGAGATTATTCAAAAGTAGGCCAAACAAAATTACAGTATTTTAGCAATAACAATTTATGTTATTTTCAGAACAGCTAACAGAGGCTGAAAACATGCTAAATATATTGGAGAGCCCACCTGCCCCAGATAAAGGCACGTCTCGTCTCCAAAGTACAAAAAACACATGTATTATATATATAACTATGAGCTAACAATGCTATTAATTTTAAAATATAGTCCTACCATATGCTTCCTGTGTTCCTTATCTTGTCAAAGTAAGCATCAATACCAATGGAAAGACCTTTCAGTCAACTTCTCAAACCGGTTTTCTCCCAGGTATGTTCAAATCAATATTTCATTATGGTGAAATTTGGTTCCAATTTAATTTGTGAATCACACTGCACTGATTAAGGTTGAATTTTTGCATGCACAGAATTGACCATGTCAGAAATATTTGGCTCTCCATCCATTTCAGACATTTTGTTTGATTAAAAGATTTCACATGGTGATGGACTTTCTGGAAGGTCTAAAAACTATCAAACCTTATGTTTATAATATTCAAAGTGCTTCAGTGCTAAGGTGTGATGTGACCCTCCCTTAGTCCAAAACAAGCATACTTCCATGCAAAATATGAACTTTTCAGATGTATGATAAAAGCTAAAAATTATTTAAAATAATTCTGAATTTAACACCAGGTGTTCTACATTTATGATGTCTTTTGTGGTAGGAACCAAGATAAGAACATAAAATACACATATACACAGAAGAACAACTGTTAAATTCACACTTTGTTTTATATAAAAATAGCAATTTTCATGTCTATACTCCCAGTATCAAGTGCCACTTTTCCTGGTTTTTCAACATATAATGTATAATAATTTATACATTTAAAATAATATATTTTTATTATTGAGTGCAGTCATATCATAATCAGGAATTAAAAATAATTTAAAAAAATTCTTTATAAGTACAACACTGTCATTGGACTCACATGTTTAAAATTACTAAGGGCACATACATGAAACTCCTCACGTGTGTGGTGTTAAGGAACATCTGTGATGTAAATATTAATTAATTGGTGAAAAAGCCATGGACAAGCACAACGCTCTAACCCCATTTCAAAAGTTACTAAGTTTATTTTTGTAGGGTAAGAAAAAGAAAGTTACTGTAAGATTTTATACTATATACTTAGATGTGTTTTGTTTCAGTTATAATTGTTCCATGTGCAATTGTTTCTGTTTGTTGCATTTACAATCATATTTATTAAATGGAACAAGTATATGCTACTCTGCTTCCATTTCCATTTCTTACACTTTTAATACAAAGTCTGTACTTGTGCATGACCAGTTATGTTTTTTCCCCCCATGGGATATGAAGGAAATCAGCTGTTCTTCGAAAATCATTTGTATTTTTATTGAAGTAACATTTGGGTATAATATGGAAGCATTGAAGCTACACTTACAAATCAATAAACAATCACTCAACAGTACCCTATAATGGGGTTTTGAAAACCAGCTGAAAACCGGCTGAATCTGTGATACCCAGTGATACCCAGTGAAACCTACAATGGAATAAAGGGCAGAATAGCTGCTCTGTAAATGCAAACATAAACTTAAACAGTGCTGTTGAATTCTGGGCATTAACATATTACTGATCAGAGAACATTCATTAAAGAGTAGAGTTACAGTACTTGGGAAGAAACAATTTTACATCTATTTTGGACTTAAATCTAACTAAAGGCATCTACTAAAGGGAAGTAGCTGAAATGTAACAGGGGTGTGACAGTAGTGGGTTAAATTAAGGGAAACACACTCCCCTGCAATCTATTTATCTATTCCGTGTGTGTGGAGGTTATTGTCGTGGGTCGTGTCGTTTCCTCCGGGTACTCTGGTTTCCCCCTACAGTCTGAAACCTTGCTGTGGCTAATTGGAGTTACCAAATTGCCCATAGGTTTGCATGCGTGTGGGTGTGTGTGTGTGTGTGCCCTGCGATGGGCTGGTCCCCCATGCCTTACGCCCAAAGCCTCTGGGATTGGCTCTGCGACCCTGACCAGGATAAGCAGGCTTAGAAAATGGATGGATGGATATATATTATAGAATCCTTTAGTATATCTTGCTTGATGTATATCTTCAGTTCAGTTCATGTCACTGGAACGATAAGACATAATATTGCCTAATATATGTCAAATATGTAATAGTTTATTGTGGATTCTTTAAATAATAGCCCTCATTTGAATCCATCTATCCATTTTCCATACCTCCTTGTCCTGTGCAGGTTTGTGGAGCATCTCCCGGAAGCTATGGGTGCAGGGCAGGGGTGCGCCAAAGCCATCACAGGGCACACAAACACTATATCTGCTCAGAACAAGGGGAAACATTGAAGCTGATAACAAAACAGGGGGCTGATTGGCAGTTAGCTGGCTGGATAATGACCTACGCCAGTTACAAGCAATCCATGATGGCGAGCACATCGGTAGGTAACAGTGTTTTTTAGGTACAGACTCTAAGGTATAGATTTTAGCCGTATTAAAATTTAAAGAAATCAGAAATGGCTCACCGAGAGAGCTGCTCATTCCCTAGGTGATGCATGTTCTATTCAGTGTAGGTCTTATGTTGCTGAAATGGAACTGAAAATTCCAGAACACTTTGCAATTGTTAAGAAAGGATGAGTACCGAGGGATGGGTCAAGGAACATCTACAGTATAACAGTTCTGGGAGGCACAATTCAACAGAGTAAATCCATGCTAGGTGGCCATGCTAGAAGGTCTTTGCCACATGCAGTGAGGGAGAAACCACAATGGATAAAGAAAATCTGGTGACTAGAGCCCCGTCTGATAATCCAGCCGATGTTCTTGTTAAGATGTTAGAGTGCCAATCTGGAGTTCACTTGGCATTACATTACTGGTCTATTATTACTATCCAATTAAACCACAGGCAAGAATGGTGGTCTAGTGGTCACTACTGGTGCCTCACATGTTTGAGACTAAGGTCTGAGTATTCGACAGGGCTCATAGGTGTAAGTGTACCCTGCGATGGCCTGGCACCCCATTTTAGGTTCTTGCCTATCTTGTGCCTGTAGCCTCTGGGATCCAGACCCTCCACAGCCCTGCATAGGACAAGTGGTTACCTTGACCTCTATTTCATATTCTTCAAACCAATCCTGAACAATTACTGCAGTGAGACAGGGCACATTATCCTGCTGAATGAGGCCGCAGTCATTGGGGAATACCATAGCCACGAAGGGGTATGCTTGGTCTGCATCAATCTTGCGGTAGGTGGTATGTGTCAAAGTAACATCCGCATGAACCAGGACTCAAAGGTTTCCCAGTAGAATATTGCACAGAGTATCACACTGCCTCCGTCAGCTTGCCTCCTTCCCTTAGTGCATCGCGGTGCCGTCTCATCTCCAAGAAAATGATGCACACACACCTGGCCGTCCAACATGATGTAACAAAAAGTGTGACTCGTCAGACCAGGCCACCTTCCTCCATTGCTCCAGTGTCCCGTTCTGACGCCCACGTGCCCATTCTAGGTGCTTTTGATGGTAGACAGGGGTCAGCATGGGTACTCTGACCAGTCTGAGGTTAGACAACCCCTTATGCAGCAAATTGCAATGCAGTGTGTGTTGTGACACACTTCTATCATAAGCAGCATTGACTTCTTTCAGCAATTTGTGCTGTCCTGTGGGATTTGCTCCCCAAATGCATCTGTGAGCCTTGAGCACCCATGACCCCATCACCACTTCACCGGTTAGCCTTCCTTGAACTACTTTTGGTAGGTACTGATCACTAGATACCGGGAACACCCGATAAGACCTTGCTATTTTGGAGTACCCAGTCACCCAGTCATCTAGCCATCACAATTTGGCCCTTGTCAAAGTCACTCAGATCCTTACGCTTGCCCAATGTTCCTGCTTTCAACACATTAACTTCAAGAACTGACTGTTCACTTGTCTAATATATAATAGCACCCTTGACAGGTGCCATTGTAACGAGCTAATCAATGTTCTTCACTTCGGTTTTAATGTTATGGCTGATTGGTATAAATGGACTAATAACTATAGAACTAAATTACACAGTTCCAGTAAAGTGTGCTTTAAGCAACAGACTGGGGGACAATGCGCACGATTTCATTTTCGGATTTCGTATTTTTCATAAGTATTAATATTTGCACCACGTCTAGTCAAAGTACAAAGGGTAGAACAAATGGGGTAACTGCCAAACAAACAAAACGACAGATATGTCCAGTACGATGATCCACATTGATGATGCCCTCAGAATTGCTGGCCATTCTGTTTTAATTCCCAGAGAAGTATACATTGCTCACAGGAATGTTTTAGTCAGGATTCCTTTTGATTGTGGAAGTCCTGAGGCAGCATCTTGAGTCATTATGAATAAGAAAAATAATAGCACCGGGCACTGAACAATTTGACACACAAGGATATGTTTCTCTCTATGCGAAATTAATGACCATGCCACTAGCTGAAGCAAATTATTTGGTACTCTGCCTTGGACTCTGCCAGTGGATGTATTGGGGATAGGATAGCATGCAGCATTTTGAGTTTAAAGCAATGCCACATGGTTCTTGCAATGTTCCCCCAAATCTCAGTGACCAATGTAGGGCAGTTAGGGCAGATAGTATGTTTTGACCAAATATACATTATACCGTTCCTCAGGTTGTGGTCTGAGGATTTTGTTTGATTTCATAATGCACATCTGATGTATGACTCTTGTCTTAATTTCTCATATTATGATTTTGGACTTACCCAGTACTCAGGACATGATCTACTCTTGTCTAGCTCCCAAACGTAGGATTTAAGAATAGCTATTTGCCTTTTTGGAATTAAACTCCAATTTGTGACCATTATAGATATATTTTATGTGTAAGAATATGGAGGTCTCGTTCCTCGTAAATGCCAGAGTATTAGTGTTCTATTGCACTTTAATTTTCACAGTACAGTGATATCAGACAGTATGCTGTGCGCAGAGGAAAAGTGGTTGGTCAGAAGTAATGAATTTATTAAAGCAATAACCATATATTTAGTCGACGTTATAAGAAAAACTGGGAAAGGGAAATTAGAATTAGAAATCTGAATACAGACATCTCACAAGCATTGATGCTGAATAGAACAACTATTCGCAGAGATCAGTCTCCCAGACAAGATGTAAAAGGAGATGCCTTTCGTGTAATGATTCTCAGTGCAGCGAGTTTCTGGAGTAGTCAGCCAAGTTTTTAACTAACTAACACCTTCACCTAGTTGCACAATATTGTGGCGTTTAGTAGCACTTGCTAAAGTATCTCTGGCTTGTCTTGGTTAGGTTGTATGTTTGTTCTGTTTATTAGTTCCGCCCTTTTCAGACCACTGGGTTGACCTTTTGTTCCTCTGGACAATGTGTGACAATACAGGACCGGGGAACACTTTGGAAAAGTGTCAGTTTCTTTTTATTGGCAATTTGATTATGAAGTGATTCATTGTTTAATTGCATTCTTTGAACTGGCCCATACAGAATTGTTACTGGTCAGTCTCTGCCAGGTACACATCTTGGCTTTAATGCAAACCCATTGGTATCTTCCCGTATTGGGGTCTGTATTGATTACTTACTTAAAATGCTATGGCTGTGTAAGCAGTTTGAAATGAACCATTAACATTTTGCTGACTAGTATCCCATTGTAAATGAGGTCATCTGCAAGTCTTAGTTACTATTTTATCCGTAGTTAATTTTGAGTGAAAACTGTGTAGGATATTTGCCACTTTATCTAGAGAAGGTAAATTATACCAGTGAATCATTCTGGTCTGTTAAAATGTACTAACGATCATTTTATTCTTAATTGAAGGTTATTGTCATTGTTGACGCACCACAGCATAACAATGAAATGTGTCCTCTGCATGAAACCGATATGTAACCTATAGCAGTGGGCAGCTATTTGTTTTGCACCTGGAGAACAGTGTGTGGGGGCGGGACCTTTCCCAGGGTACCTAAGTGGTATCATGTGGGTCAGGGATTTGAACCAGTAACCTTCCAATCGCACCTCCCTAACCATTAGTCCACCATTGTGGTGTCTGTATTGTTCAGTTGTTAAGTATATTATTAAATGCACTTTATAGGCATGCTCTCCGCATTTGGTCCTTTTCCCTTCTTTCTTTTTTCTTGTTATAACCAGTTGGCCTGTCACAGTTGGGAGATTTACAGACTGGTAGTGACAGCCTAAACAGTGCACAAGGAACTCAGCTTCTACGCATGACAGGACACAATTATAGGACGTGGGGGAAAAAAAGAATGTTGAACACCACCCCATAATTTTACTCTAAAGATTGCATGATTTAACATTCTGTTGCTTCCCATTTGTGCTCATTTGGCATATTTATGCACATCTTTATAAGGACTGTAGCCGGGCAGAGAGTGGGTCTGATGCATTGCCTGTGCCAGCATTCGGAGGGGGCCTTTTTCCCTCTATCAGCGCTGCGCATTCGTAATAAGCCTAGCTCTCATACAAGTATAGAGGAGAACCAGGATAAAAGAGCCAACTGTTTCTGCACAAGAACCGCGAGGAAGAGAAATGGAGAGAGAGACACAAATTTGGGCCTGTCAAGCTGCTAAGAAAGTTTACTTTTTACTTCTTCTGCGCCGTGTTTTGTTTCAAGAGGTGCTGTGCACGGAACATTCTTGCACTCCCGCTGGTTCCGTTGATTATATAACATTCAGATGTTGCTCTGAATAAACAAGATTCGGAGTCAACTCGTCGGAGTCACGTGTCTCCTGCTGAGCTGTGTCCATTTCACGCGCTCTGCCACGGCACCCGAATCGCGTGGCCATGCATCAGCTGGGCGCGCGCAGTCGGGGGTCTCATTACCGCGCTGCTACTTAGAAGCGAACATAAAAAAGAAATAATAACTAAATGCTACACAAGTCTCATAATTGTTTCAGTATCAGTTAGATGCATGCTATGGATATTTCATTAAGGAATTTATACTTCTGACTTCCATGCTCATGTAGGAAATAATACAAACAGCTTCACATAATAGGATTAACCCCCCCCCCCCTCCCCAAAATGCCATTCATTTCTCATGCTAGTGAGCAATTAGATGATGGGTGGCTTTTTGATACGTCGTTCTTTATTCCCTTTTAAATCAATAGCAGAAAATTGTCACTTATCTCTGATAGCCCATCTCTTTCCCTATTCGGATGAAAGCTAACTGAGCATATGAATGTGTTCGCATTTATTTGGGCTATATAATATAATTTTCAATGAGCGGCTTTCTATTTTTTTATTAATCAATTAACCCTATCCAGTTATAGTCTCATGTCTTATAATAAACAGTCATTAGATCAAGGGCATGCAGGTCATTATATCTGTAAAAAAGCTGTTCAAAACATCCTCTTGATACACCACATTAATGAACATATTGTGTTGTTTTCTCATAAAAATGCTATAACAGACAATTTATATTAAGTATGAACACTGTAGATATATGTAATATCGATACGTTTCCATTTTTTCCCCCAGCATATTTCTCGTAACATGAATATTTTTATTCTACTGCTGCCACTAGGTGGCAATGTTGAATCGGGTTTGACCTACTTTTTTTTTCGAAATCATTGATTTGCTTTGGTTATACTGGCGCTTTTTTCGTCTCCGATGGTTGCTGGTTTTTATATTAATTAACCTTGCAAAATGAATGATAAAATAATAATGGATGATATATTAAAGCAAATATATAAAAACCAGTACTGCTGTCTCAAGGGAAAGATTTGTGACACAAGGCAAGGCAACTGCTTCATAATAAAATGAACTGGAATTGTACACGATTTGTATTCATAATGCACATATTGAGTGCAGTTTGTTTCAACATATTAAGTTCGTTTCAATATGCATTTTTTTAATTATTTACTTGAAAAATGTATATTCTTTGCAAAATATGTATCTTTATATGATTAAAAAGTGCTCCCAAAAATTGACTGTTGAGCTATTCCCTAAAAACAAAAAAAAAACTATTTAGCAGTAAGCAGTCAATATCTCATTAAGAATTCTTAGTTTTTTTTGTTTTTGTATTTTTCTTGTTTTGGTCACAAAACCTGACCCCGATTAGTGTTTACAATGCACAGGAGCAACATTTTATCGACAGTCTGTAATATTTCTATTGCAGAGCATTAGCTTCATGAGTTATCTAAATACAATATCCTGAAAAGACAACATAGTAGGGCATATTCTAAACGTTCCTTGTATATTATTTTTCGGATGAGTGATCGACAAATACTGAGATTAATGTGGCAACCGACTTAATTGAAATAGGCGAATACAGATAAGTGAGCTAATTGTTCGCAGTTTCGTGATAATGTATTTGTGTACAATAACTGAAAGAGGTCAGCACAATCCTGTCATTAAGCAATTAGTTATAAGCATTTCAAATAAAATGCCAGGACGGCCTGTAGACCGCATAAGCGGTGTAGCTGAGCTTGCAAACACAACGTGTCTCCCAATATGCACCAAATTATAGAAACCCTGCTGCTAAACACCTGTCCGTGTGGGGTCTAGAGTTCAATTTAACAGGCAGGGAGACAAAATATTTAAATGAGTAAAAAATATCAGTATAGCTTTCTACATCAATATAATCTGAATCCGGGAAGCATAGTTGATTCTACATAGGTTAAAAATTAAAAATATTTTAAAAATCTGTTAAAATGCCCTATCCTGGGTTATCTGTCTTGCACCTGTAGCCTCTGGGATAGGGTCCAGACCCCCCACAACCCTGAATAGGACAGACGGTTTCAGAAAATGGATGGATGGATGGATGGATATCTGTTAAAATCACACTGTAGCTAACATTAACCAGTATTTACATAACACATATGAACTGATGTCATTGGAACAAATTGGAACATTTACATAGTTCTTATTTAAATAGTTTGTGCTTATAACAACTAACCAATTATTTATTCTATCGGGACCATTTTTCCCTGTCATTAAAGTACCATACAAATTAGAAGCACTCATTGGACGAAGGAATACAAAATTTATGATTTGTTGTATCCAAGTGTTTAGGTTTTTGTAACTAGCTGATGTACATTTTTTGTTATGTATAGTACAGCCGTCTCTTCATTTTGTAAAAGCGTATGCTGGTCAGGGTTGATGTATAGCGCATCACAAGAACGATCTTCTTACATCACGATCCAAGCTAACAACTCATTTAAAAATAATTTTATTGATCAATAGATGCCAGTATTACTTATTGACTCTTTAAATACATTTTTACGATAAGTGTCTTTACCAAAATATGTATTATAAGCCACACGGGCACATTTAAAACCCTTTCAGTATTGGTATACTCTTTCCTCATTTAAAAGCTAGTTAAACCCTTTAAGTGTGTATTTCAGTGAGTCTTTTCTCATTCAAAGGTAGGTTTTAATGCATCTGCCTACTGATACACAAATATTAACAGAATACAGAAGTACCCTCACCAGGCTTTTATAATGAAAAACACAGCTCATTAAGACCAATAAAAGTTTGGCTTTTACAATTCCATTAGTGCATTATTATTCTTTACTAAACCATATTTAGTAATATGGTTTTTCAGTTGTTCTGTTGCTTTGCTAAATTAACGCAGAAGAATCTATAGTCTTTAAGTTGTCAGAGTATAATACTGAACATTAACTTCTTTTTCCCATTGGTAGATGGACCAATAGCTTTTAACGCTCCTGGAGATATTTGCATTTTCTGGGAGACCAGCTGAGGTAATGGGGAATGGACTGCAAAGTCATACTGCCACAGGAGTGTCACTATCACACTATTCACAGATTTTCTACTCTGTGCAGCAAGAAAGTAATTATCCTCCTGGCTGGTAAATCATATCACAGAAGATCTCCAGCAGCTGAGTTTTGCCAAGTCAAGGGCCACAGAAGCTCAAATTCGACGGCGAATGGAGTTTTCTCCATTTTCAAAGATATAGTACTTCTAATGAGCCTTTCCCCATGCAATGTATTTAGACAACTACAAGTTTTCAAAAGCTTTTACTACCATATGGGTTGAAGTGGCTCCCTGTTGGTTCTGTATATCACTTTAGGTGTTTTGAAAAGTGCTTTATAAATGTAACATGCATTCATTCATGCATTCATTCAATAATTCAATCATATTTATAGTCTCAAAGAGTCATGCCAAAGAAAAAAAATATACATTCCGGGTTAATACCAGATGTTCCTAATTTATGCAGGTCTGTACATGTTAAATGTGAGTTATTCCATTATCCAACTCAGACCCAAGTAAAGAAATTACAGGAACTGAATTATTATTCTGTCTCATGATAGGCACCCTGTGGTTTATATAGTAAGAGATGGGCCTGGGCTATCTTTCACAGCTAGCAGAATGAAACGCAGTGACTGTCAGGCCAGCATTCAAACCACTCATTAAATCCTGCAAGAGAGGTGAGAGAACTATAAGATGTGTTATTTGACAAAGATGTCCAACGGGCAGAATGGAGAAATGGTATAAGTGGCTAGAGCTCTGCAGCACTTAATAAATCCTTCTAAGAGATCCATCTAAGAGCAGACAATCCTGTTTCTTCAACGTAGAAATATTACATTTTAGTTTGCATCATTTTATTATTACTGCCGGTGCAGGATGCACTTTCCCTGAGAAAACATACAGCATCAATGCTCGTAAGCTGAAATTCCACGGTCACTAGTGCTTTTTTGTTTGTACATTTATTTATATTAATTTTATTCAAATGCTCACCCCTCTTTGTTTCACAAATCTGCAAACTCATATTGTGATGCTGTTACATAACCTAAAGGTCACTAGATCTCATGCACCATCATGGGTTTCTATGGAATTGTCTATACAGCTGTTGTTATGGTTATTTAATTATTTATTTTACTTTGGTCCCTTTGCTCTGTTAAAATAAGCGATGTGAATCCACATAGCATCGGAACGCTTTTATACACGCAAGATGTACATGTTTAACAACAACGATACTAAGTACCCTGTTGTGGTTCTTTACATTCT
Source organism: Petrocephalus sullivani (assembly GCA_026780845.1). NCBI lineage: Eukaryota > Metazoa > Chordata > Actinopteri > Osteoglossiformes > Mormyridae > Petrocephalus > Petrocephalus sullivani. Next base: position 6,915,789 of record JAODKM010000040.1, on the reverse strand, counting down.
AAGTGACACTTGAAGCGATCTTTGTGCTATAATTATAATTATATTGGCATAATTCACAAGAATGTCAGCAATGTTTTAGAAATTTAAAGCAAATTGGCCAAGTATCTTCAGATACTTTAAAAGGTTTTAAGACATGTTTCCTGTCATCTCAGGGTCTCAAATATCTAGGAGTAAACTATTAAGAAGTTGCACAAAGTCAAGTATGATAAAACAAGAAAATAATATGCTGGTCATGGCTGCGTGCTAGCCTCTAGGATAATGTCAGTGAGGAGGTGTTTAAGTATCAGATCTCCCATCTCTGGTGTTTTAGATTGAAATGTCAGGGATGATACTCATTCTGAGGGGGATTTAAAAAATGGACCTCTGGATCCAAAGGCAACCCCCAGGAGTGCTTTATCAGATGGCTGTCATATTACAGAGGGCAGCAATAATATTTTAATCTTTACTTTTTACAAAATATCAAAAGATATTGTGTGGTAATGTGGAATATTTGAACTAAAATATTTCAAGGATTTCTAGAAGATTCCATTGTATGTGCACATTGTGTCCCTTATGAGTGAATTCTATTGTAACTATATAATCACTCTGTGGAAATCAAACTGGGCAAAATGAGAAATTCCTCAGCTATTTTCTAAAAAGGCCACGCTGAACATTTCTCTGTGGATGGCAGGCAGACCAGCTTTTGCTGAACAAAGTGTATAAGAGGGTTACCAACCGTTTCACAGGTTTTGGAAATTTTATGCTAGCGGCTTAGAAGCCTTTCCAGCTACATTATGTCTAATCACGGCATACGAGTAGGGAACATTACAGAAATACACTGAGAAATAAAATAAAATCCATTGTCAAAGCATGTGTCATAGTATTTTTACATAGTAGTTTTCTTAGTATTAGACAGGAGTTGCTTAACTTTCCTGTGTTTCAAGATACAGTATTTTAGCACTGCCTTTACTTTTATTATTATTCTTCAAATTTTTATTTTGAATAAAATAATAGAATAACACCTGAACTGAGCAGAGCAACAGGTGTTTTCATAAAATGTCAAGTTTCTAGACAAGTTTTTAGCTTGGGAGAACTTTTTTTTTTATTTTTTAGCTAAACATATGTTGTGATTATTATAGAACAGGTGGCTTCTGGAAGATATGTTCTAGGAAATGTTTGCTTTTATGGTGCCTGCATCAGTAACTCATGGCTGCCTTATCACATATTTTACTAAAAGAAAGTGATGAGTAAACTATGCAACAGAATTTCTAGGTTGGGATCAATGATTATGTAGTTACATATGTATTTTATGAACAAATTAATTAACGAAAATGAGACATTTGTATTTTTAGTTATATGTCCAAGGACCTTATGGAGATTTTTTCAGCAAATTTTGCCTCCAAGAGGCAGTAAGATGATACCTGGCCAAATTCACTGAGTGCAAGTACAGTGAGACAGCGTACAAGACCTTCAGTAAATTATATATTTTTTCTTTTTACTGATCTAAAAATTTTCCCTGAAGAAAAACCTAGCTTCCATCAAAAATCCCTCTTAAATTTGAAAGCAATTGCATCTCAGGAGCTTTTTGGTTAAACTTTATAATGAACATTGTCATCTACTGTATGTCCTCATATCTGCTTCTACACTGGATTACCACAAGGCACAAGGAGAAATGAACCTGGAGAATGGAATAGGATGTCGTCAGAGATCAAGACCCAAATGAAGGTTCAGCAGAATCAAAAAAATGACAATCTTTAAAACAGAGCAGAGTGACCAAATGAGACCATCACAAGCTCTTTTTGCAAGGGCGTCTCAACTGTATAACTGTTTTAGGGTTATGATGCCTATAAAAAGTCTAAATCAATTACTATACCCAAAAAGACTTATAAATGTTCAGTATATTACACTGCACACAGGAGTGCATTCCTAAAAATGATGCCTCACAAATCATATTTTATCCCTTGCAACCACATGGTTTATAATGTATATGATAATGTATATGACATGTAATGATAACTACTGTCCCCTCATTCATAGATTATAAATTCAATGTATTTTCATCTCCAAATATAAACTGTAATACTTACAATATAAGATTCCTTTACACAATTGCCATAATAAACCATTCCAGTCAAGTTCTCTAATGAAATACAAGTATCTATCAGTTGATGTTAGTGATTACTGTTAGAAAGTCAGACATGTGTACCCAAAGAGAGGAATGAAACAAGAGTTTTTCCTAAAATCTTTTCTTCCTTCAAAAACAGGTATACACAATGACACAAATATGTTGTGTATATGTGTTTGCACGTATTTGCGTTATTGTGTTCCTGATTCGAGGAACACATGGTTTTTGGACTAGATGGTTAGCAAGATAACTGAAAGAGTATCTGGCATATCTTTTTTCAGACTTTGCAGACATAATGTAGGGGTGAAGATCTGAAATAGCTAGGATGTTGAGCCAAATCACACCAAAATTAAAGATGTGCCACACAGAGATATCAAAGAAAAGGCCATTTTAGCACAATAACTCAAAAAAGTATTTGAATGAGCTTTTTCAAATGCTACATATTGTTTGGGTAATGACTGAAATTTTGGGACAAATCACACTACGACTGGTGTCATTTAGTGAGGGTACATGGAAAAACAGCCAGCGATACAAATCTTGCAAACTAGATTACATCAACACAAACAAAGTTGGGGTTTCAATAAAGATTTTTTGGAGAGATGGGGAGAGTGTGTGTGTGGGGTAGAGATTGTACAGGTTGGCAGAATGGGGATTAGATGGGGGAGGGATGAACAGACCATCCAGGGAATTCATTGTTGTTGTTCTGACAGCATCAACTTTATAATGACCCCATATTAAGAAATAATTTATTGGGTATTCCGTTATAGATGGATACAGGGCTGGACAGCCATCTGGCATACCAGGCATGTTGCTGGTGCACTGATGGGTATGCGGGCTGGCAACCCACTCCCCCACACTTAACGAAATTTACCTAGGGACAGTGGGGGGCACCAAAGTCCAGAGCCGAAGTTTAATTCCAGTCCACGATGAATGGATAGATGGTTGGGTTAAGCATCAAGATATCTTTTCTCCACAGCTAAGCATTCTGCACAATTTTTTTTGGTGGATGGGGGTAATGAAAGACCTTTTGCTGTCCTAGTTTAGTCAATATAGTATTTAGTAATTTAGGGAATGGATAATAACATGTATTTGCATTTTTAAAAAATTACTTACACTGCCAGGCCAAACAACCATTTCAAATATTTATTTGTAACAGGAAATATGAATATGTAATTAGTTTTTGGGTGACATGGTAGTACAGTGGTTAGCACTGCTGCCTCACACCTCACGGACCAGCGTTCAAGTCTCTGCCAGGATTCTGTGTGTTTGGAGTTTGCATTTTGTCATTGTGGGGTTTCCTCCAGGAACTCTGGCTTCCCCGCACAGCCCCAAAACACGCTGAGGCTAATTGGAGTTACCAAATTGTCCATAGGTATGAGTGTGCCCTACGATGGGCTGGCCCCCCATCCTGGGTCGCCCCCCCCCTTACAGGCTCCGGACCCCCCTGCAACCTTGAGTGGGATAAGCAGTTTAAAAAAGTGTATGGATATTTTGTAACGTATTTCAGGGTCTTTTTTTCTGTAATAATTTGCAGTTCCTGCTGCTGTTGGCTGGTAATACATTATAACTAATTCTTTTTTACAAACACACAAATATATATATATATATATATATATATATATATTAGTTTTTGTTTATGCATTCTATTTTTTTTTTTGCATGCAGACAAAATGACCAGAGAGACAGATATATAATCATTCACTCTAATTTTATAGTCTCTTTCATCTGTGAGCATTTAACAATATTTATTATACATAGATGGCTCTAAAAACAATATACCCCTGCACTGGCAAACTTTGTGGAATCCTAATTACATCCCTTATTTTCTTTCTAACAAGCTAGGTAAAGGTCTGCACACACAAGACAAATGCATTACCCTCCTTGTCTCTGTGGAGAGTCAAATCAATATCAGATTGTCAGCATTAACAGATAATCATTACTAGTCTCATCCACAGTTGGTAATTAAATGGCTGAACTTAATTTTCCTTGAGGTCAGATTCTTTGTCATTGAACTAAATTCCCCCGATACTTGAATATTTTAAGTACGGCGCACACTATCTCTGCTTGCTAAAATGTATTTATAATGACCTTTGAATAGATAATCTGCACATTTTATTATAAATGTAATGGATTTAGATATGTTGTGCTATGAACAAAGTGTATCCCTCCAGTCTAACAACTTCAAGAAGCATGTAATTTTGATTTATATTGGGTTAAATTGGGAAATGGGCAGAACAGTATCAATGTAACACCTTCACACCCACTCCCCCCAAAAATACCATTAAATGTTATCATCTGCAGTGAGTACGAGGCTATGATCATCAGTGGCTCAGAAATGTTAAAATACCAAATCATTATGCTGACACATCAGAAATGATACGGACTGATCACTCCGTTATAACTCCATCTACATGATGACTTTATTCATTATATAGACTTATAGACCAAGGCAGAAATGATTAACCCCCTTTTGCTGTATTTACCTCCACTCCAGACGAGTATGTTGTAAAAGAAAGGACTGGGCACCACAGCGAAAAAAGTGGCACTTTTCTCATTGTCTTACTGTCTTAATCTATTTCACAATGTATCAACAAGCCAAATTAATCAATTAATTCATTCATTAAGCTATTGAATACATATTTTACTGTTTTTTTCCTGATTTTCTCTGTAAGAACTTATTATATTATTATTATTAATAATAATATGATTAGTAGTAGTAGGAGTAGTTGTAGGAGTAGTAGTAGTAGTAGGAGTAGGAGTAGTAGTAGGAGTAGTAGTAGGAGTAGGAGTAGGAGTAGTAGTAGTAGGAGTAGTTGTAGGAGTAGTAGTAGGAGTAGGAGTAGTAGGAGGAGGAGTAGTAGTTGTAGGAGTAGTAGTAGTAGTAGTAGGAGTAGGAGGAGTAGGAGGAGGAGTAGGAGTAGTAGGAGGAGGAGTAGTTGTAGGAGTAGTAGGAGTAGTAGGAGGAGGAGTAGTTGTAGGAGTAGTAGGAGGAGGAGTAGTTGTAGGAGTAGTAGTAGTAGTAGTAGTAGTAGGAGTAGTAGTAGTAGGAGTAGTTGTAGGAGTAGTAGTAGTAGTAGGAGTAGGAGTAGTAGGAGGAGGAGTAGTTGCAGTTCAGGGTGTTATATGAGAAAATAAACAGCGGAATTAGGTTCAGGCAGGCAGTAAATTGTTGAAAAAGACTCAAAAGAATCCAAAGACTGTGGAGTATTGTGCCTCATTGTTTATACATGCTGGTGCAAGGAAACCGAAACATTAAGAATAAATTCATTGTAAAGGGCAACAATGTGTTGATTAACAGTCAGGTATGACAAGCCAGTGATTATTTTTCCATCAGAAAATATCTGCAGCAAAACACCGTCACGGTTTTGCAAGCAAAGTTGTGATCATTAAGGGTTTTGTTATGTAGACCACATCTACCTCTTCTGATCTCTGGCTCATGTGCCCCCCCCCCCCCCATCTGAAATGCTTTTATTTCTGTGTATGTGTGATTTGTGTTCCGTCTATCTTGGATTGGTTACATTGTTGCCTTTGATGCAGCTGGTTTCAGTAAATTGCAATTAAATCTCACATTTGTCTTTAAAGAGCTATTGTCTTATTTTCAGATCCCACTGTCACCCTGGAGAATGCATTAGCTGTAATCAGAAATTCATCTGAAATATGATTGCTGTGTTTGTTAAACAGCAATATAACTTTGAATAACTTTTTTGGGAAAGCCGTCCTGCACCTTTATGACCGGCAGTGAATAGAGGAGGCTGTAGTTTGTTCTAACAGAAAACCTACAAAATGTGCACTTAGGCACTTACATTCCGGCGCTGCAGTAAGCGATGTCAAATGTCCAACGGTTTCAGTTTTATAGCAGGCTTCTAATTCATATAGAATTTTATTATCTTGAGGAAACTCCTGAAGACTTAGATGTTCTTTGGTTGTGGAATATTGATTATTTTTGTTCAGGTCAGCCTCAGTGTCACGCCTGTATACCATATTGCAGCCTCCAACTGACATGGAGTGAAATGTCAAAAATTTGGTATCACTTCATGAGCTGTCTTGCCGCACTACACTTTTCCTCTGCGATATACCAGGATTTATATGTGCTCACGATGATCTTTTGAACATGCCCTAAAGCGAATAAGAACCCAAATGGTAATACTTGGAACTTTTACAAGCCAGAGCGTGATCCATGTTGTTAGCTGCTGTGACTCTTCAGCTAGGGGTCAAAATCCTGCCAAGATCTTGAGCCAGCTTTGCACCTTCTAATTGTACCATCAAACTTGCAAATTGCTGGTGATGTTTTTATCCGGACTGAATTCACTGCTTAGTGATCTCCACGGAATCTGAATATAATTGCAATGACAGACATTATTGTCTGTAGAGACAGGTGAAGAGAGTATTTGTGGAAATCAATTTTCATTTCACGTTTTTGGTGATAGACTAATAGGCCAACAGTCTACATTTCTTCAGAGTACCGCTTCATCGCCACTCAGCAGCGTACCCCATGTGAAAACCATCCAAAGCTTTATATGAGGGCCAAAAATGTGTTAAACAAACAAGTAAACATGTGAGCAGACAAAAAAAACACTTTACTTAGAGCAGTCATCATGCATTACAAATGCATTGATGCATAGTTACTTTTCAAGCCATAAATTGAACAAAAATAAAAAATAAAAACATTATTATGGCACTGTGCAGAAGTTTGGGCACCCTAGGAGGTCCAAAGTCTCAGATTCTTTTTACAAGGTTTCAGAACTTAATCAGCTCGTTAGATCTGATGCATGGCAACAGCCGTAATTAGTAAATGTCAGCTGGTGCCAATTTCAAAGCTTTACAAATACTCTGACTCTTCAAACCTTGTGCACACACTTGTGGACACTCAACAACCATGGGTTCCTCTAATCAGCTGTGTAAGACTCTGAAAATGAAAGTTATTGATGCCCACAATGCAGGAGAAGGCTACAAGAAGATAGCAACGCTTTGTCAGCTTGCAGTTTCCACAGTGAGCAATGTAATTAAGAGATGGCAGTTCAGGGGAACTGTGGAGGTCAAGATGAGATCTGGAAGACCAAGAAAACTCTCTAAGAGAACTGCTTGTACGCTGGTCAGAAAGACAAATCAAAACCCCCGTTTGACTGCAAAAAACCTGCAGGAACTTTTAGCAGAATCAAGCATCGTTTCACTGTGCAGCGATGCTTACACAGAAAACCTTTCTTGCGCCCCCATCATAAAATCCAACGTGAGAAGTATGCAACAGAATGTCTACAAAAGCCTGATGTGTTTTGGAAACAAGTGCTGTGGACTGTTGAAGTTAAATTAGAACTCTTTGGCCACAATCAGCAAAGGCATGTTTGGAGAAAAAAAGGAGCAGCATTTCATGGAAAGAACACCTTGCCAACTATTAAGCTTGGGGGTGGATCTATTGTGCTTTGGGGTTGTGTTGCAGCCAGTGGCACAGGAAACATTGCACAGGGGGAGGGAAGAATAGATTCCACTAAATACCAGCAAATTCTGGAAGCAAACATCACACCATCTGTAAAAAAGCTGAAGCTGAAAAGAGGATGGCTTCTACAACAGGACAATGATCCTAAACATACCTCGAAATCCACCATGGGCTACCTCAAGAGATGCAAGCTGAAGGTTTCGGAATGGCTATCACAGTCCCCTGATTTAAACATCATTGGAAATGTATGGGTAGATCTTAAAAGATCTGTGCATGCAAGACGACCAAAGAATATTACAGAACTAGAAGCCTTGCAAGGAAGAATGGGAGAACATCCCAAGTACAAGAACTGAAAGACTTTTAGCTGGCTATAAAAAGCATTTGCCAGCTGTGATATGTGCCAGAGGAGGCGTTACTAAGTACTGATTATGTAGGGTGCCCAAACTTTTGCAGAGTGCCCCAATAATGTTTTTATTTATTTTTTTATCCTTTGTTTAATTTATGACATTAAAAGTAACTATGCATCAGTGTTTGCTGGAAATATTGTGCATTTTTTTTCCATTTCCTAGAGAGACTGTGTTTATATCTTTTCAATTAAAAAATGACCAAAATGTGTTATCGAGTCTTATTGTAAAGTGGTACCATACATACAATTGATTTGTCTCTGCAACAGAAAGGGTGACTTGATTTTCTAGTGTTTACAGAGCTGTATTATGTTTTTGCTATTCCTGTGAAAGAAGCTTTACTTCTTAGATCTAAGCACAAGTCTGCCTTTTCCCGCACCAAACTTTATGTACTGTGTCATGTGAGCAGATGCTCACCTGTTTTAAAATGTTCTGCCTCAAAGCTGCTTGTATCTACTGTATATATACACACACAGCGTCTTTCTCAAACTCCTTTGTTACACAAACATAGATCTTTCGGAACTTCTCTCTAAATGGCTGCATGCTCCATATGTCATCTGATTTGTCACCCATTATATAAACTTGGAAAGCTTCTGCCTTGCTCAGTAGGAATCTGAAAAGCTACAATGAAGATATGATGTGCAATATGTGGCTTGTGGCTTGTCTCGTCGTTTGACACTGAATAAGAAATATGTATAAAAACATCCTTGCTATGGTTTTTGTCTTACACATTGGATTAAAGGGATTGCATAGACGAAAGTCACAGGCTCAAAGGAATAGTTCCTTTAATGGTGTTTGCACTTCAGTTGGGGTCACAGTGCTGGGGAAGTTACAAAAGTAACATTACAGACAAGGTCAGGTGCAGAAAGTACAAATCCAGGCCATGGTTTTGTTTCAGCCAACAAGTTGAGTATGAAGAGTCACAGAGTACTCAACTGGTTGGTTGAAACAAAACCATGGTCTGGATTTGTACTTTCCACACCTGAACTTATCCGAAATGGATTACTTTTGTGAGTTACTTCCCCAACACTGGGTAACTGAAATGTTTTATTGGGTGTTCCATTCTCAGTCATCATTTGAAAAATGACAGCAAGTTGGTTAATTCGCTTAATGATGGTTAGGCTGTGTATAGACGCATTTGTAGCATGTAACGGTGCGCGCACACTATGGCAACAGAACTATGGCAGAGTGCTTGTCAAGCTATGCAACCAAAGATCATGAATGCTACCTACACAAATTGACTTTGACAAATGGTGACTGAGTTCCAGATTTGTGTGCTATTACGGAGTGAGTAGAAAACATTAGCAATGGCCAAATATTCTGTGTCCAGATATATACATTCAGTGGAGCAACCTAGCATGTACACCATGGAGCAATTACAAGTGTACATTCACTAGATACGTACAACTATGTTATGATGTTATGATGATATCTGTGGTCATGTACAGAATGTCAAATACCATGGCAAAGACTCTGTTTTGTGTCTTGAAATCAGAAACCCTCCTTAGCCAAAGAAGAGCAAGCATAGTTCAGAATTTGGCTGGGAAGATAATCTAAATGATCAATAAATACATCATGTTTTCGTCACTGATTTTTTCCAACTATGTCAAATTAATCAAAAATGCAAAGAGTTTTCAGTTAGTTACAACTAATTCTGTTTGAACCGGCTCAAACTGCATTATCAGATTAAAGCACAATATATGAAGAATCATTAAAACAAAAATGAAAAAACATTTTTGTTCCCTGCAGTTCTCTGATAAGCATGCCCCTGCAAAAAGATGGCGCAAATTGTATGACCTAAAAGTAAAGATGCTAGTGTTTCACAAAAATGCATATAAACTGGATGAAGTTCCTCTCCAAAATGGCAATGGCAATTTGCCTATACTGTATATTTCAGCGCACTAGGACAAGCAAACAATTATGATGGTTATTGTTATCAACCTCCATGATTTCTGTGTTGGGCATCGTTAATTCTGTTAAACAATAACAACCACTGCTGGTGTGCTGTTTATTTGGGCAATATTTCCTGCTCTTGTTTCAACAGAGGACACCCAAAGGTGAAAGGAACATTTTAATTTTGTCTTGAGTAGTTTTTTGCATTTGTGACATGAGTTACAGTACAAACACACGATGAAAGCAGCTTTCATGTGCTAGTCCTGCGTTAGATTGCTAAGCTTTCTGCCTGGTATCTCTGCCCTGAAACTGAGGTTTTGCAAAAGCTTGTGAATGAAATGCTGGATATTATAGTCCATGTAGCACGATTTTGAGGGCATTTTTAACAAAGGACATTACCTATTTATTGCTTGTAAACAGAAATGCAAACCAGGCTATATAAACATACTCTCATTCATGATCATGTATTTAAATCTAGATATTTTTACAGCAATAACTGAAAATATAAGAATCTGTATATGTGTGTGTGTGTGTGTATATATATATATATATATCATCCCTAGTTCAGAGCTCAATGATACAGTTGTTATGCAAAGTTGTTATGGAATATCGATCGAGGAAGGTCATACATGTGCAAGTGACTTCAATACAGGTTAAAACAGGCCTAGTGTGAGCCCACGTGCAAGAGTTGTACACATGGAGGAAGTAACATACTGTCAGACAGCAGGCATTGTTATTCATGCACCTTCAGTAACAATAATGGGTCAGCCATGCTGGATAGGGATGATTAGATTATGGGAGGTAGGAGGCAGGGGTCAATAAGGTAACCACTGAGCAGAAGGCGCTGTAACCAACTGAGAAACCACAAAGGGGAGAGAGAAGGAACGAGGGAAGCTAAAGGATTCCAGCGCAAACAGCGAGCCAGACCCAGGAGGAGGTCCGGAGGAATGCCAGAGAAGATGAAAGGCCAGGAGACGAGCTGGTGGAGGGCAAGACATCCAGCAGAAGAGAGGCAGCTTGTAATAAAACTGCTGTGTTTCAAAAGCACAAGCACGATACAAGAGTCTCCCTTCTAAATATCGATTTGTTGCTTCAATTATAAATGAACGAATGTATTGTTAAGTGGCATCAGAAAAATAGCTTCTTGTACCTGAATAATCAAGTGAATAAATAAATGAAACAAGAAGATACACAGTGCAGTTCTATGTATATATGTATGCCTATATATATGTGTGTGTGTGTGTGTGTGTGTGTAAATATATTTATATATAGCCATATATATCAAATCACTTTTATTGTTACATCACTTTCCACAGTACATGTGAGAGATATGCTTGTGTGCAAAGCCTCTTGTACCAGCAGCAGTATGATGCGAATTAACATGTGATAGAAATATGAGTATAAATATAAATATAAAACATTTAATAAATTATATACACTCACCGGCCACTTTATTAGGTAAACCTGTCCAACTGCTCGACGCAAATTACTGATCAGCCAATCACATGGTGGCAACTCAATGCATTTAGGCATGTTGGCATGGTCAAGACGAACCACTGTAGTTCAAACCGAGCTTCAGAATGGGGAAGAAAGGTGATTTAAGTGAATTTGAACGTGGCATGGTTGTTGGTGCCAGACGGGCTGGTCTGAGTATTGCAGAAACTGCTGATCTTCTGGAATTGTCACGCACAACCATCTCTAGGGTTGTTGCAGATTTGTCGGCTGCACATCCATGATGTTTTTATTATCCTGCTGGATAATGCACCATGTCATCAAGCTCGAATCATCCCAGACTGGTTTCTTGAACATGACAATGAGTTCACTATACTCAAATGGCCTCCACAGTCACCAGATCTCAATCCAATAGAGCACCTTTGGGATGTGGTGGAATGGGAGCTTCGCATCATGGATGTGCTGCCGACAAAACTGCAACATGGTTGGAGATGGTTGTGCTTGCACAGTAATATATATGCTTGCACAGTAATATATGTGCTTGCACAGTAATATATATGCTTGCACAGTAATATATATGCACAGTAATATATGTGCTTGCACAGTAATATATATGCTTGCACAGTAATATATGTGCTTGCACAGTAATATATATGCACAGTAATATATGTGCTTGCACAGTAATATATATGCTTGCACAGTAATATATATGCTTGCACAGTAATATATATATGCTTGCACAGTAAAAGACATCAGCACTGAGACCTGTTCTGAGAAAACGTAGCTGAAACCATTTCATTGCTCAGGAGCCAAGACCGAAATTGGGAACGCAAATAGTCTTAGGTCAGTCTGGGCTAGATAACAGAACATCACTTTGGCAGGGTTGAAGGGGGACTTTTCTGGAGATTACCCTGGATTTTTTTTTCTATTTTATAGTTGTGTAACAGAAACATGGCTTCCATAACAAGGCTTCCAGGGATTTTTTAGATAGATGGCTGCATCACAGATAATGCTCATTTACTTAAAATGGTAAAACAAGAACCTTTGGGTGAAAGTAAATAAGGGTTATTAGATATTATTAAATATGCATTGTTGTTATTTATCTGCGTGTCGATTATTTTAAAGTCTAATGGTGTCCCTTCTGGAAGAGGGTGACTCTGAGACATGCTGTGAATGACGGCAATTCAGCTAGATTTAACAAATGAGAAATGAAACCGTTATTCGTGTTTTCCTTCCACTGGAACAGTATGAATCAAAAGTGATACTTTTAAAGTCCATTTTCTGTTAAAAATATGATGAGCCACAATGTCTCCCCTGGAAACAGGAGGATATTCAGCTTTCAAAACCTCTTCTAATAATTCCCAGCAGTTTCTGCAGCCATCGGTCACATGGACATTGGTCCATTATTGACAGGCTAGGAATGGAAACGGGGAAATAAATCATTGTCTGTAGGCAGAAGGGGGAAGGCAACATGAGAGAATCATTTGGCAAAATATACAGTAATTCTCAGTCCCTCCTGGTGCCCGGGATCAGGATTGTGCAGGCGATGACAGCGTTTGTCCATGCTCTTTATTAAAAGCAAAAGGGGCACTTAAAGGAAACAGCACGGTGTCTGCAGGCTTTAAGCATAGGAAGGCAGCAGTAATGAACAGGCACATCCCTGAGGCATCGATAATCCATCGACGAGCCAAAACAGCAAGTGAGGCGTTGTAGGTCTGGCAGAGGTTTTATGCAGGTTTTGGGTTTGATCAAACTAACCAACTGAGATAAAAATGAAAAATTATACATAATGTATGCTGAATTTTATGAGAAATTTTAAAATGTTTTCAATTTATTCTTAATAAAATCCTATAAACACCAGTTCCATGTGCAGTCAAGCCCTTGAGAGTCTTCACTGTTAATAAAGACAGGTCTGAAAGAGTCAACTGACAGGGGCATTTACTTCTATTCTCTCCCAAAGATTAAGTGACATTTTAACAGGTTGATTTATCTTGTTAATGCAAGCTCAGACCTTTTAAAATTAGATTTCATTCAATGTCTTCACTAAACCAAGGAAACTCATTTGCATTGCAATCAACGTATTACATGTAGTGCTTTGAGGTAATGTTAATGCATAAAAAAATAAAATGACAAGCTACAAAGGTTGAAAAATGCTCTGAAATATTTGTTTATAGTATAGAGAAGTAATATAAAGTTACCTGTCCTTGAAAAGAAATTTCCAAAATAGGTCAAATGTAATTGTTCAAATACAGCATAAAGGGTGATATTGGCCATACCACAAGAAATTTTAATTTATATAGAATTTAATTCAGTCCTACCCTAGATATACAAGAACACAAGACTCGAGACGACAAAATGTTTCCTGTGGTTAGATGAAATGTGGGTGTTGAGATTTTCACTGGAGTTTAAGTGGAGTACCTTTTGGAAAAAGCACATTTTCACATTCATCGCTAATAAAAATGAAAAATCCTTATATACACAGAAGTATTATGCAATCCCTTATAATGCCTGTAGAGCCCTACCAATAAGCCTGGTATCCACTAGTGTCAAACTGTCATGCTCCAACTCCAGTTATGCCTGTTCAATGCTGTAGTCTACACTGATACTATAATAATCTATATTTGCAAATACCATTTGCTGATATTGAACTCATTAATTGAGGGATGTGGCCTGTACCGTCCACTCACAAAATAGAAATGTCCAATGTGTCCATTGAAGAGGCCTTTTCTGTGTGCTTCTAAAAATGCTTCACAAAATTGGGAAGTGTTTATCGCAGAGGAGGAACACGAAAAAAGGGGGTGGATTTTATCCTCATGCGCATGATGATAAATGGGAGTCTTGTTGGTGAAGCTGGTCCAATTTATCATGAGACAGAGTAGTAATTAATGCTGTAAGAAGCATGCTAGGTCAACGTGATCCACATCAGCAAGAAACGCAGATCTAAAAATGTTTATACATCTGAGGAGTTACTGCATGGCGTATCTGCTAGAAAACATTGTTTTTGTCTACATCCATAGGGCGATATCATGAGAGTGACAGACACATCTGCTTTAACCGTGTTGACACTGCATTGGCAATGACCTTTTATCGCAGACTTATCAATCTGCGATGGACCATTCATTTATAAAATTACAAAAGTTTTCATCAGGCTTTGATATGATTTATGAACTTGGCAATTTTAAAGGTTTGTCAGCGTAAATTATCAAAGGAAAAATAGACATGTTTTACATAAAGGCTATGCCGTGATCTAACAAGGTTATGATTTTCATCCATTACTTAAAGTTAGATAGAAGCGGCTATTTGGAAAATTATTGAAGAGCTGATGTGCTAATTCAGTAAATTAATATTTAAGAGATAAATGAGAACAAAGAACTCTTGCCCTTCATTTTTGTAAAATGATTCCTTTTTTTATCTGTCAATTAAATGTTAACTATCAGGATTGGTGAGAAAAGTTCAAAAATGCTTTCGGAGAAGAACTCGTAAGTTTCGACTTCATACTGAAAGGTCTAAGCTACAATCCATTCTGTATCTACCAACAAAACAATGAGTAACTGTATCAGATCTCACAAAGGTAAGGAGAGCAGCTGGCATTCATAAAATAAAAAAAATACACAAAGGTTATATTACATGCTTAAATCACTCAGCCAAATACACTATTGCAGTTGTTTATACCCCTATTTAACTGCTCAAAATAATTACTTTTATTCGCGTTTTGTTTGACTTAATCTTTATTGAACATGAAATGTCCATTTTAAATGGAAATGGCTAGTCTCTGACATTTTCATTTTAATTGATGGTCACAGCAAAGATCTGGCTTTGCAGCACAATAAATACTTCATTTAAATATTTGAAAACTATAGAGTTGAATGCTTTCATTGCACTAGTTTCTACTCTCAGCTATCAGGACTCCTTGGTTAGGCATTGCTAATGTCCAGTAGTGCATTGCGTTAAAAATCATTTTAAACAGTCAAAAATGTGCTTAAAATTAAAAAAGGGAAAAAAAAACGAAACTGTCATACTTTGACTGGATCAATATGAAGGAAAGTAATATTATAGGTAACAAAATTAAATAAAAATAGCCATAGAATCACAAACATATACATTGTGCAGTTAAATTGGCTGCAATAACTAGAAAAAAATAGCTGTCTAAAATTGTCTGAAAAACTCATACTCAAACTCATGACTCATACTGTAATAAGATTTTTGATACAAGTGAGGATAGGATGTCATTTTATGACAAGTATGTTCCCAGTGCAACTCAGAAAAGTATCTGCTTCCATAAATCTTAGTCATGTATCATTCTATACACTCTCAATGGTCTACTCTAAAATTCAGCATGGCACCCATAATATTGTTCTGTTTTATTGCATCGTTTTTTGTATTATTTTTAATTAAAAAGCACAAGTATGTGAATGGAATTTGTGTACCATCAGATGCAATGCAATTGTTTTCGCTGATTGTGTTCAGCCCGGTGACGGGTGGCATCTCGTCCAGGGTGGACAGATGGATGGTTACTCTTGATAGTGAGGAGAGTTACTCAGAAACATGCCAGTGAAATGTGAGTGGGAGCGGGGTGGCAAAGTCTAGTCATGTGGAAATGTGGAATCAATTGCTAGTTATGCAAAGGTATGTAACTTAAGCTTGTTCTGTGGCAGAGACACTGGGAGCGATGGTCTGGCTCTTTAAGGTTTTCCATTTATTTAAACTAGAAAGCACCTACCCATAATTCAATGAGAGCAGTAATAACATCCCAGTGTCCCAGAGATCAGGAGTTTTCACAGCATCTAAGATAAACTTCTTTCTCTGCGTGCTGCTGCAAAGTTTTGCAAGGGTCCTTTTGTTTAGAGACAAAGTACAATGGCTTTGCTGTAGCCAGGCATCAAAGTGCACCACTACATCACACTGGCGTCGACTCTAGTTGGAAAAAAGCACAATATGAAAAAATAAAACACTCTCTGGGAGACAGCTTCTGGAAAAAACGAAAGAGGAAAACAGCATTCTGGGTATTAGCAAGAAGATGAATGTCTCGTGCATTAGTATGAATATATAAAATAAGTCAGTGTGCCAAGGCAGGCTCTAAATAGACTGTTTTTTTGAACAAGACAAATCGTGCTAGATTCTGTATTTATTAGGTGGCCACACCCTGAGGGTATATTCTGTGCCAAAGCACATCAAGCACGATGAGGACAAGTGCGCGAGCTGTCCACGTGGGGAGCTGTTTTTTTCTTATTCTTACAAGTCCTGATCACCTTTTATTACAGCACCTTGAGTCCCAGAGTATTATGTAATTCGGAATGGTTTCTCATTAATTATATAGCTTGTTTCATGTAACGCTGGCTTGGTCAAAGTGCTTAGGTTGACTAGTCTTGTGCATATTAATGAAGTGGATAATAGTTATAATAAGAATATTAATACAGTAATGCATGTGATTAGACACGCCTCCATTATTGGGGGTCTGAGTTCCACGCCTGCTAGGAGTGCGTGGAACTGAGGTGTTCTCCTCTTGCTGTGGCAGATTCAACCGGACACTATGGACACTTTGTCCCACAGTTCAAGAAGAGGCAGTTAGGTGAATCAGTGTGTTTAAATTACTCGTTGTTTCTGTGTGTGTGTGTGTGCCCCGTGATAGACTGCATCTTATTAAACATGTCCCGTAACTTTTGCATCCACCGGGCAGCCGGTCCAGACAGAATTTCTGGTCACGTTTTGTGGAATCGGCAGCAACCAATTAGCGGCTGTTTTCTCTGACGTGTGTAATTTCTCTGTGATAAACTCGATGGCCCCCCCTGCATCAGAAACCCACCATTATCTCGGCCCCAAAAACAAGGAAAGTAACTGCCTTAATGACTTTCATCCAGTGGCACTTACTCCGTTGCAACAAAGTGCTTTGAGAGGCTGGTATTGGAACACATTAAGAGCATCATTCCAGGCAGTCTGGATACCCTCCAACTTTTATACTGTCATATCCCATGCGCTCCACACCACTCTACCTCACCTAGACAATAGCAAACAATATTCCAGGCTATTATTTATGGGTTATAGCTCAGCATTTAATGAAACTGACCAGCAAGCCCTTTGACCTGGAACTCAGTGTCATTCTCTGCAACTGGATCCTGGACGTCTTCTCTACAGATGGCAGCATGTGCTCATTGACAGAAAAAGGTCTTCTACGCTAGCCTACACCACCAGAAATTCACAGGGGCAGGAACTGAGACCCCCCCCCCTCCCCTGCTGTACTTCCTGTATACTCACAACTGTGTGGCCAGACACAGTTCCAACTCCATTATCAAATTTGCTGATGGCAGCACCATCACAGGCTCAATCCCAGCAACACTGAGACAGCCTACAGGGATGAGGTGAGACTCCAGACTGAGTGGTGTCAGGACAACAAACTCTCCCTGAATGATAGAAAGACTAACCAGCTGTTCACTGACTTGGTGACTTGGTGACTCAAGAGGCAAGTGACACTTTTAACTACATTGGTGGGGATGCTGCAGAGAGAGACTGCATGTTTAAATTCCTCAGTGGCACTGTGAATGGGCACAGCGCATACCTGCCATCGAAAAGGCTTCTCGGTGCCTTTCTATCAGGCTTCTAATGAAGGACCGGACATCACCTTTCACAGGTGTGCCTTCATAACTTCCTGGTAGGGTAGCTGATCAATACAGGAGCAGAAACCACTGCAGATCATCATCAGCACCCCGTTCTCAGCGGCTCAGAACAACCTCATATATCATTTGTTAAATGTTTTATATTCATATTTATACTTATATTTCTATCACTTGTTAATTCGTTCTTGCACAGGCATTTTTATTCCTACCTCCTCTCTAGCAAGGCCATAAACTCAGAGACAGTTTATTTTTTGTTCAAAATATCAAAAGGCTATTCAACAGGCAATGATTTACATGATGATAGTAACATCTATTGCTGTAATACTAATACATGCTGTGTAATCTTCTACCGCAGTGGTGGCTCGGCACTTTATTTCATGTTGTAATATTGTTCATGGTATAGGTGCATGGTACTGTGCATTGTGTCTATTATCTGTTAATTTGTTTCTGCTAACACAAGAATATCACTCTGATTTGTGCTTGTGTGTGTGTGTGTGTGTGTCACACTAAAATGTTGAACCCTTGAATCCTATGCTGCCTTATATAGGTTTCAGGCCTCTTGCAGTCCTGTATTGGAAGAGTGGGAGGATGGATGATGACTGGATGGATGGATGGATGGATGGATGGATTCAGCAATTAAAAATAGCTTTTGTTCGTTTCAAGG
This sequence comes from Petrocephalus sullivani, assembly GCA_026780845.1. Lineage (NCBI taxonomy): Eukaryota > Metazoa > Chordata > Actinopteri > Osteoglossiformes > Mormyridae > Petrocephalus > Petrocephalus sullivani. The sequence goes on along the minus strand of JAODKM010000040.1, from coordinate 6,897,230 downwards.
AATTCGTGACGTCCTACTACTACTTTGTAGAAAGTTTGATAATGTGGTACAATTACAGTAGCTTCACCCAAAATAAAAAATGTTGAGTCTTAGGCGTATATATATAACTATACATTCACTATAGGAAGGTATCATTTTATTATTATAGTGTTCATAGTTCAAGAGAAATGCAATAAATAAATAAATTCATTGTGGCTATGTTTATAGTATATACGTATGCAGAATTATTTTGTGTTTACAGACTACAGTGAGTGTGACATAAATCCTTCCAGTAACACTAACCTCAGACTACATATTGATTTCAATTACTCAAAACACATTAGTTTGTCAGTGGTTTCATTAAGAAACATCTGGAAGCAGATCTTAATTAATTCATAGTGAAAACTAATTATGGCTCTTTACCTCCGATATGGCAAATTTTCAGATTTACTGGGGATTTCTAATCTTGAAATGCCTTCCTTTAGGGGATGCCAGCTTCATATTTCTCAGACATGCAATCTCAAAATGACAAATCATGCCACTTAGGTCCGTGGCTTTTTCATTCTGGACTAGCATTGCGTTGAAGGCTGCTAAACCTCTGTCCAGAGACAAATTAGTCACACCCACAAAAGTCAGGTGTTATTTTCTGTTAACATAATTAATTACAAACTGGACTTAGACTCTTTCAAACTCTCAATCGTACTCATAATGTTTTTGGATGTTATGCCTTCTCTCACACACACTCACACATATATATATATATATATCGAGAGAGAGAGAGAGAGAGAGAGAGAGAATGAGAGGGAAGTATGTATGTGAACATCGGCTAAGTACATTAATATTTCAGATTGAATAAAACTGATATTTCTATCATGTTTATAAATTGTTTTAATGAAACGTGTTTCAGACTGCACAAATGAAATTAGGTGTGGCTTTGGTCTAACCCAACAGAGCAAGTCACCTATTTTAATTAACACCAACATTATATACTAGATGACCAATCCATTGTTAAACAATGTCTTTGAATAATTTCAGTAAAGGTTGACGATGGCAAGGTCCACTTAAAAATAAGACCCACAATTAATCTCTGTACCTCTGTACCATTGTCCACATTACTCATTAGAATCTCCATATTGCTGTGATGGATTTTGTTAACATCAATCATGTGGTGCTTGAGTCAGCTTTGGGTCAAGCATCATGGGAGCAAATTATCAGCTGCCATCATCTTTCCAAAGGCATTATAAATATGAGATTCATCACAATGCTGATCCCCAGGTTCACTGTAATATATTCCTCATCTGGCAGGAGTCAAAGTGATAAATTTCTCCTTGGACCATTTAAGATGAGATACAAATTCAAAATGCTACACATAAGCACCCAGCTGAATTATTCATATTAAATGAAATGGTATGCGGGTATTACAATTAGCAAAAAACTGGACAACTACAAGAAAAAGTGCAATAGTAGAAGCAGTAGTAATAGTAGTAGTAGTAGTAACAATTATAATAATTAGTATATTTCATAGTATTGCCAAAGCATAAATATTGTAACATTTATTGCATTATAATTTTTACATCCAGTATTGGATAGCATTCAGAATCCATTAATTTTGCATACATAATATATAGTGAACGATTTTCTAATGATACTGTGCATAGAAAATGATAACAGTTTTGGAAAAAAAAGACACATTTTCATGGCAGGGAATGTGCTTGTCTCATTCTTTTTGAAGGTAACTGATTCTTTCCACCCAAGATTTCCGAAGTACCTCTGTAATTGCATGGATTTCTGACCAGCCCCTGACAAGCCAACAGAGGTGCGAAGAGGATAAGAGGGGGTGGATGGTATGAGGCTTTGAGATATAAAAAATACTGTGCCAGGGGTGGACCAGAGAGCCAGAAAAAGCAAAATAAAGTAGCAGCCTGCGACACGGCAGAAGGCTTTTGCACATTTCATATTCTCTAGTGAATATGTTCTAATGAAAACTGCATGCAATATGCAAGTAGACCACACTGTGCAAACTCGGAATAGACCCCAAGATAATTATCCCATGGTGGCAAAGAGTTGGCCAAGGAAGATTTCAAAATAATTATTTTGGTACCAAAAATGATCCCAAAAACAGTAATGTGCAAGTGCTGACAAAAAAAATTCTTATTTAAATGGGTTTTGCATTTCATGAGTGTAATATCATCCGGGGCCGTGAGGCGCTTTTCCAGCAGCTCAAACTATCAAAAAAGTCTTGTATTTCACCCCTGTCTTTAGAATCTCATTGTCAGTGCAGGAACTGTACAAGTGTGCCAGACATACACATGGATATATAAATTATGGATTTTGTGAAGATTAAAGAAATTATTCCATGACGCTAGGTCTACAAATGCTCCGTGACTGATAAACAAGGCATGGTACACATCAAAGTACCGTGCTGAATGCAGCACAACTAGAGAATTAGAAATGACAGGTCTTTCAAGCGAGTTGGTGAACTGCGTGAACATTGTGAGAAGCTTCTGCATACGTCTGACAAGCAGCAGGTTATACAATACTGAGCTGCACAAAGAAAAAGATGGATGATTATGGGAGGGTGCATATTGGAGAGAAAAGACCAGCTACAACACACTGAAAAAGCATATACTGTTTCCTAGAGTGAATTTATTAGGCTGGAATTATATTAAATCATGTATGATATTGCATACAAGTAATTAAGCTGCAATTACAGTAATCTACAGCAACAGTTTAATAAATAACTTTAAACAGAACAAATTCTCATGGGCTCAAGAAAAATGCAACCATTGTGAAAAAATATATATTTTGACCAGGTATGAATTGTTGTTGCTGTTATTTTCCTAATGTATTCCAAATCATGATTAGAAGTGTAGGTTCTCTGACAGAAGAGAGATTTATATGTTCTCTTTAATATTTTAACTGACACACTACAAATAGATAGCTCCTGGAATGTCCTTATGGGGTTTCCATAGAACATTTATAACTGTCCCCATAATTTATCACTTTCGCAACACTCCAAAGTTTCCAAAGCAGACTGTAGCATTACTTTTCTTGGCACCAACCCTGTTGTTTGGATCAATATGAAAGAAAATGTATGTTATGGGGAAATTTAATTTTGTAAAGCCTCAGAATTATTGATACTGCCGCACTGGATGTGTTTTATGGGTTCATTGCAAACACACCACGCGGTGATAGAATTTTATCAAATTAATTACATAAAAGCCTTTTGCAATACTATACAACTGGTATCAGCAAGCAGTGATGTGATGTTCAGGAATATTAAACAGCCCGACAACCTATAGGAATAATTCCTTGAATATTGCTGGCTGATGACAGCAGTAACACAAATGCTGCTTATTCAAGTAGTTACAGGTATACAAAATAAAAATTAGCCGGAGTGTGAACTGGAGGAACACAAGTGAACTGCCTTTAGTTTTTCGTTAAGATATGAGCGAAATGGCTGCAATAGACTGATACCCCGTCCTGAGTTATCCCTGCCTTGTGCCCGTAGCTTCTGGGACAGGCCCCGGACCCCCGAATCCGTGCATAGGACATGCGATTATAGAAAATCAATGGATGGATGAGGGAAGTGGCAGAAAGGCTACTGCATTTAAATAAAAAACAAGATTACTATTATAAGTATCAATATATCTCCTATTCACATAAATGACTTTTTATTTTAATTAACAAATACTAGCTTCTATTATTACTAATGACATAGTTACAGGTGCTGATCATTTTCTCCATACTTGAAATCTACATTCAGTGGCCACCTCAATAGAAACACCTAGCTAGTTTTGGACAGGATCCACCTTTTCCTCAAGACCATTAAAAGGGCATGTTCAGAGAAGCGAATCTGCATAGCACTGTCGTACTGAGGTCTGCCTGTTAGCTTTAATGAGTCTGGCCGCTCTTCTTTGACATATTTTATTAAAATGCCTCAGAAATGCCATTGACAAGACGTGAATGATTGTGCCTGCGACACATCATTTATCATATCATGTGTCTTACCTGTGCTAATGCTTAGCAACCAAACGTCGTAACCTTATCTACATGCTGCATATATGCAGCGACAGTCACACGATTCACTGTTTAAGTTAAAATCAGAAAGACGTTGCTAAGAAATTCCAGGTGAAACTCATTGGCACTGTAAATCTTATTGTCCTTTGATCACTGAGAAAAAATAAATTTGCCGCTTTATTTTTTGTAATACATCACTTTTTAATTTTTGTGTGTGTGTCGACACACACACACACACATAAATGTACCATTACGCCCACCTATAATGTCCTTTCTTGTTATGCATAATTCTACTTATCAGCTGACAGGTGTTTCATCCACCCACATATGAGCTGGAGTTTAACAGAGCAATGTAAGTAGATTTCATTCTAATTAAAATATATAATTTAATTATACATAGGGGGTATATTTGTATCCTGTAGCTTTAAATCAAACCACTAAATTAAATCAAAGCCCTTATCGTAATCGCACCTGGGAGCCCACATTCTCTTACTTGTACCCAACTTTGGACAACAGTGTCAGCTAAACAAGTAAAGGTAAATAAAAGAAGTAAGGAATTATAGATTATATACATAATACACAACTGAACATAATAATCTAATGCTGATATTTTACTGACAAAAAATATCAGTCAGGAATACAGTGACCATTAACCTTAGTTATCCACAGCATAAAACCCCTACAACAAACCTGAACAGGTTGATAAAATGTGTCTTGATCAATGTACAATGTCAATTGAAAAGCCAAATATTAGGTAATACGTATAATCTCTTCTTTTCAGTGTACTTATTCAGTTCGCTTCTTTCATCAGGCAGAATGGATTCCCCGGGGGACTCAGCGGGGATGCCCATCAGTCTGCAACTGGCAAGTAAATTGAAGTAAATTGTTATCCACTTCTGTAGCCTTGTTATGAAATTTCTGCATATGTGGTAAATGTAGTTCAGCCCCTCTACTTACAGTCCTACCCTTGGGCATGATGTCCCAAATCTTAGTGCTGTGTAACAGACATTTTCATGTTAAAATGCAATATGCATTTTATCAATTAATTATATTCCTTTGATAATGACTTTTTTAATGGCTGTGGAGAAATGGTCTTTTAGCTTAACCCATGCTGCATTACCTGAGACTCATGTTCAATACAGGTTAGGGCAAGCCTGAGGACCACAGCAAGGGGTCAGTTACCTATGACACTGGAGGTCCTCAAGGGCCCACAGATATGTGACTATTTGGCTGAGGCTGGGCTCGAACAGCGACTTTCTGATCACAGGCAAAGAGGCTGAGCCACCAGAGCTGGATAGTTCAGGTCCAGAAAGTAAAAATCTAGACCAAGATTGTTGGTTGAAACTAAATCTATTCTATTTTCTGGACTGGAACAATCCAGCTCCCTATAATAATGGCACAGTCTTTAAAAAAAGGCAAGAGGCACTCATCACATCATAGCTTGCCTTCAACTCTGAAGTAATTGGTGTTCAGACATCAGATTTGCAGTATAATGAATGATTACTATGCTTAGATAGGAAAGTTTTTCTGACTGCCATGCTTTTAACAAATGCTGCCAATATATAAATACCATCTCAGGGCAATATATTTTGTATATACTATATATTTCTTATACAATATTTTTATTATGTCTTTGAAGGACTGTGTTAAATCCTATAAGCATTTGAAAATAAACCAGAATTTAAATATTTCTATTTCTCAAGTTTAATGCTATATCATATTTGGCTCACACAAATTGGCTCATTTGGAGATATGGCCGATGCATGCCAGTGAAAATCCATGATGCCAGTTGCACACAATATCAATAAAAATATGTAACAAGACATAAATAAGACACCCTGTAAGTTTTTTTTTTCCTTGCACGTATTGGATAAGGATATTAAATTGCAGTCATTATTGATTGACATATCAGGTATAATGCTCATTTCGAGAGAAAAAAATATTGGGATGGTTTGCTGGTTTATTTATGTTTTGGTTTTATATTCAAATTATGCAAAGATCTTTCATAAATAATAACAAAAGCGACAGCTGTATGCAAATGTTGGTTCAGTATAAGCCATTGATATGTTACAACTGGGCACAATACTGGATGCATTTGGTTAATTTCAGGGGCTATTTTCCAAGTGAAGGATTCATTTTGCACAGTATATGTGGAATTATGCAGAATGAGCTACTTTGATATCAGAGTTAATAGCTACAAGAACTAAAAAAAAAAAGTGCATTCTTTGAAAAAAAAGCTGATAACATTTTGTTTATATACTTTACTTGGTTAAGTTATATCCATCTTTTTACATTTTTACAAGAAAAATTGTCAGATATGAGCACTCATGTTGTTTTGAATTTTTTTCCAATTGCATACCCAATGTTTCTGCTGTATAAACATAATCCCCTGTGCATGAAGATTACACATTCTCCATAAACTAGTAGTGAAAAAGTCAAAGCACATTTTACTAGTGCTGACTATTGAAAACACTTCATGCACTGCTCTATCGCTAAGCACAGCCATGACATATATTGTGTTCCTTTGAAGAACGAAATACAGAATTTTGCATAAATATAAGAATCAATAGTTGAATCACACGCAGATAGACCCCAACGTATCAGATTGCCACACCTCTGTTCATTCGACCGTTAAAGTCAATTTATAAGCCTAAGCATTATAACATTCATAATATACACTAACAGGAAAAAAGAGTCTCTAGGGAGTCCTGTGTCTTAGAGTTTCATAACAACAGTCGCTCGAGGAAAGAGATGCGGGAGAAGAGGAGGCGCTAAAACCCTTAATTAGCTACTTTGAATAATTCAGCCTCATATTATAACAAAGTTCAAGTGGTTATTTCAACATATAGGTCTGGCACGGCCTCCATTGTTAAAATCTCTTGTGTACTAATGAAAATGGTCACTGTTCTCATGTGCAAATATTTTTAAAAACAAACCTTGCCCATCTTTCCCTGGATGCTCAGCCCAACATTATCATATCACCACAAAAACTGTTATCTGTACGTTTCTGGTATCTTTAATTTCATTATGCAGCAGTCAGTCAAGTTTGATTCTAAAACCATTCTATGATTTCTCATTCATACCCTTCCATGATTGGCAAGGAGGATGGGCTCCCCCTTTGGGTCTGGTTAGGGTTAGGGCTTCCTCTGCCGGCCCCGGGAGGATGGGCTCCCCCTT
>JAODKM010000040.1:6836647-6874040 GCA_026780845.1 Petrocephalus sullivani | reverse complement strand
TACCTGTAGTCCTGTTAGCCACACCTGCCTCCTGTTAGTCGTTGTGTTCAGTGTATTTTAGTGCCTGCTTGTGTCCTCTTCTTTAGTCGGTCATTGCATTGTTTCTGTTTCAAGCGTAGTGTTTCTGGTTTGTATTTTCCATGTTTATTGTCGTCTTTGTTTTCTTTATCAATTCTTAAGTATTTTTTCTGGTTTTTGATGTGACCCCGCATGGTCTATTTTCTTTTGTAGTTTTTCGTTCCGCAAGTGGGTCGTCACCTTATTCCCCCCCCCTGCCTTCTGCCTGCCCTATGCCCCGCCGCCGCCGGATCCGTGACAAATCGGTGCTGAATTCCTACCTGAATCGCCCACCTTCTGCACCAGTCCACAGCAAACTTGATTGTTTGTTTACATTTTTCCAAACTTACGATTTATGCAAAGTTTTCCAACCTACCTCTTTTTATATTATCTTTCTCACATAAAACGTACACATTACCTGGTATTTCAAGTGCCGCACAGCCAATGGCTACCTTCTATACATACTGTACGCACGTTGTGGCTTACATCCACTTCAAGGCTGCATGAAATTTGTGTGCAAATTTGAGTTGTAAAGACATAGGAGGCTAATAGACTCGTTGGTCACTGTGATGAATACCATAGTAAAATATGCAAATTACAATGTGCATTGTACCGGTAATGGCCATTTTATCTAAAGGCAATATTGAACTGGGGTCAGCCTTTTTCACGTCTACCCCCAGGGATTCCATATATTATGCGCCAATTCCTGTTGCATGTCAATGTCAGTTCCTCAGCTAGGGTAAAATATGAAGGCATTGGACCCCATCCAGTATGTTCAGTTTCATCTTTCACATTAAATGGTTCAGATACCAGGTATCCTTTACAGAAAATCTATAGAAAACACTTTTAATTATATTCTTATATTCTATGATTACTTGCTGCCAGGTCATTTTGGCTCCCAGTGATTGGTTGTATCATACAGGTTAAACATTGTTGCATAAAATTATACTACATATACTGCTCCATTAGAGTAAATTACTATTATTACCATTTATGTTACAAAAATAAAAGTAGCGTTCCTGGTTGACAAATTGAGATATGAGGTCATTTTCACATTCATATATGCCAAAATATGCACAATTAACAGTCTTTGTTTAGCTAAAGCCAATTTTAAAATGATAACCATATATTTAAAAATAAAATTATGATTTGATATTTGCTCCCAGGACATTTTCAAAAAAAATGTTTGATGTCTTTAAAATGTCTCAAACCTTTGTCTACTGCTAATTGCATAGTGAGCATGAAATATACTGTTAATTATCCAGCTGGCAAGTTTAGTGACATGATTATGGGGGATAATAAACAAATAAAAACAAATAACGTATTTTAATTGGTGGAAATCTCTGCTCCCCTCATGCCATGTGCGTCTCCATTGGCTATTCTGATTTCCCAAAGCAGGCATGTGTCACGTTGTAAGGAGAGGAACGACCCAAGATCCAGGCTGTCGGGGCAAAACCCCTCATGGGGGGGGGTGCGTTTATTACCAGGATAAGGGAAACACGGGAACGTGACCGGACAGGGATCACAAGACGGAGACAAACTTATATAGGGAGCTAATCAAGGAACAGACACTGGGCAGTGGTGATCGGTTGACAAGAGGAGAGAGGCAAGACTAACAAGACTCAGGTGTGGCTAATTAAGGCCAGAGGGAAACACAGGGAATAGACAGGCAGGGCAGGGCTTGTAAGCCCTATGCCAGGGGTGGGGCCAGTCTTTGCACAACTGGCTGGCCAAACTAGACCCAATAATTGGGATAATATTTGGGGTAATGTATTGTTAACCAGGGTGGGGGGGCATCCCTTGCTGCTTTTTGCCTAGGGAGGGTGTTGTTCCGCCTATTTGGGGGAGAGGGTCCCCCTCAATATATCTTGACAACCAAGGTGGGGAGTTTGCCTCAGTTCTTTTTGTAAGCATGGGGGGGTGGGAGGGAGTCTCCCTTGGTATTTTGCTGACCGAGGTGGGAGTGCCCCCCGCAGCTGAAGATTTGCCTGAACCCGTTGGGACCCGACCTGACCCAGCGGGTTCAGTCGGGTTCAGGCTTAATTTCTATCATTTTACACGGGCTCGGGTCGGGCTCGGGCTTGCGCCCCGGCTTGTGCAGTAAATGAGCACTAGGGCTGAGCGATTTTATCGATTTCACATTATGCATAATACAGCACGTCTGACGTAAGAATAGTTTTACAAATTCATTCCATCCTCCTTGTGTGACAGTCAGTCTCTCCAATCAGAAGTGCCGTGCTCCTCACGTGCCAGTCATGCTCACCCAGCAGAGGTGGCCCAGAGTGACTGTGTATATTATTATATAGTACGCGGTACAGTCTGGAACGGATCAAACGTGATAACCGAGGGACGATTGTGTAGCGCAGTCCAGATTTCAATGTACGGTTGTGCTCAATTAGTTTTTCATACACATATAGTGAATACTGAACTGAGTTTTTAAAAAAATCGCTAATGAAATCACAATCGCAAGTTCGGTCGGGTTTGGCCTTAATTTCTATCATTTTACACGGGCTCGGGCTGGGCTCGGGCCGAATTCTGTCGTGCTCGGGCCTTGTCGGGCCTAACTTTTAAGGCCCGATTATAGCTCTACCCCTCACTAACTTTTGTCTATTGGGGGGAGGGAGTTCCCCTAAGTAACTGGGTGGGGTTTCCCTTGGTACATTTTGCCTAATTGACTGATCAACAGGTTGGGCAGCTCTGGCTTACACAATTAAATGCTCCACGTTTCATGTTTATTTTTTGGTGAGGGGTTTCAAATGGGGTGGCTGTGTATTTACTGGGGGGGCCATGGCCACTCCTTAGATCTGCCCCTGCCCAATGCTGCCTGGGATAGGACCCCTGCAAGCCTAACCATAATAAGTTGTTGGAAGATGTCTGGTTGGAAAAGCAAAAATTGTGGTTATCCTTGATGAATACAGTGGATGATGTAGGGGTTCTTTTCTGTCGTGTCATGCTTGTAGTACAGTATTCTGAGTAAAAAGAATGTAGGAAGGCTTAGTTCCAGGTGAGTTAACGCAATACATTTGTTAAATCGTAAACATGTTTCAAAACATCTGGCAAACACCTTGACTTGGAAAGAGGGGAAAGTAGGTAACAAAGTATGCCAGGTATTTTACATTGCTCTAGTGACTGTTTTCAAATAATATTTCTTTGAATTATGTTTATTTAGTTCATAATAAGTAACACAATATTCTGTTTAACTGGCGGATATATTATTCTATGCATTGGATACAAATATTCAAATATATTTCTCTGAAGCAGAAAGATATTTTCTTATCGTTCTCTGGTTTGCTTCCAATTTCTATTTTTATGTGCCACGACTCCTTGCACAACTTCAAACAGCCCACAAATCTTTGGGAACAGTTTATCTCCAGCTTCATAAGTTCCTGCTGCAATATTTCTAATGCTGCAAATTTCCAATACCCATTTCCTGAAGTACTCATAATCCACACCCCCGATTTGCATGCACTTGTTTTCAGAGAACATTCCACATTCTCTCCTTTTCCCATTCGTTCAGCAACCTTGCTAATCAGCCTTAAAGTTAATCAGCGCCTTTCTCAATAGCTTCACAGTTTTTTTTCCCATTTTATTGTATTGGAAGCTTAATAACATGATCCAAGGGTCCTTTCTACAAGAAAAGGAATTATTCTACAATAAGCAGTGGTACTCCAAGCTCAAATCTTCTGACCGGGATTAAGTGGATTAATTAAATAATTATACACTGGGTTGCAATTAAGCAAACAAATACTGTATACAAATATTGAACAAATATTATAAAATACATAATAAAAAATACAAATATATGAACAAAGATATGAATTATATTTATTTTATGTAGAATATTGTGATGACCGGAGCTAAAATACATTAAATATTTTATTTACAGTCCTTGCATGAATGTGATGAATATGCATCACATGCTAATTTTGTTTTTAATAAGAAGTTAACTATATAACACCAGAATCATTTTATTACTGCAACTGTATTGGCATAAAAGAAATCTAGATTCAGCTTAATTTAGGCTGACAAGAGGAAGAAGGAAAATGTGTCTCATCCAGTACAGAACATTCGTTTTACAGAGCTTGGCTTAATAGAATTATATCATTTGGAGTAACACAAATGGAGAGGTGCTTTATTAATGTAACCATGGTTATTGCCAGCATGCTTGTAAATATTAAAGGCCGTATATAAAGGGGGAAGAGCAGATGGTTCCCAAAACAAACTCTGTCCCGGAGAATGTAGGGATGTGTGATATATGTCCACAGTCTGAGAAACAGAGGAAGGAATTCATTATTCTGTTGAGCTCTTTCAGTGGTATGGTAAAATTTATAGGACTGCAACTGCAACAAAAAATTGTTGTTAAAGTAATCCATAACATCTTTTATATATAATGTGCTATAGTAGTTCCAGTTCTATCAGTATAAGACTTGTTCGAGGCAGGACTGACACAGCCTGCAAACCACCTTTATTATCAAGGAAGGATATTTGTGTTTTTAACAATCTACACCTGCCTCTGTCCACTGAACAACCTTCTGGCTGAGACTGAATGGCATCTGTCAAATCCTGCAACAGCCACGGCCAATCATGCCAACAAACACTGAGGTCACACAGACATCTGCAACATCTGCAACGTGCAGCGAAAAATGGCTGGTGCCTCTTGTAACCCAAACGGAAGAGTAAAAAATCTGTGTGATCCATACAGGGCTCCAGAAATGAGCAACTCCAGACCTATTAGTGAAATCTAATGTCAAATAAATGCAAATCATGTCGAAGGAAAAGGGGGAAACGGGAGCAGGCTAGATTCAAAGAAAAAGGGGTTTTACTGAACTTAGGGTAACAATAACAGAAAATAACCAGAAACGTAAGAGATCCGAAACAGAGAGAAAAAGAAGAAGGCAGGGAACAGACAGTGTAGAACAACAATGTCAATGACAGACCTGGGAAACACTGGGCTGGGAGGGATTTAAGTACAAAACTAAAGAGGGAGCAAAAAAGAGGCAGCTGGGAGTGATTAACAAAAGGACAGGACAAGAGGTAAGGCAAAGAAGCACCAGGCGTGGCTTACTAGGGCAACGCTGGGCAGGAAGCAGGAGGGCCAGGCAGACATGACAGAAAGCAGTTCCAAAACAGGCCAGCGACCATTTCAACATGGGTCACAAACAGGGCATGACATTAACTTTTTTGCTCACTGGCCAATGTGGCTAGTGGATTTCCGGAGTCACTATAGCCATTCAGCCTTTTTACTAGCCACAATTTTGTTACCAGAAAATCGCAGTTTTCTTCACCATGATACGTTAATGTTTCGCGCAAGACCCTCTCGATTTGAAATTTTTATTATTATTGTTTTGTAGAAGCCAATGAGAGACTTTGCGATCACGTTTTCTAGATTGAATTGAACTGAATATGTCTTTTGGATTTGGCAACCAGCATAAACCAGCTGATTTTTTTTTCTTGGATTTCAGTAGGTAGTATGAGCCTAGCTTACCATAGGGACTGGTTGTGGGATTGGTTATTTTAGTAAGTTGTGGTCTCAGCTTTTGACTTCTGTAGCAGATAATAGGGAGTGTATTCTTTCTTCCAAGCTTTCACAAAAATGGGGTGCATTCTCCACAAAACCTGACACAGTTCCAGTTTGCCCTATGACTTTAAAAGGCCCTTGCCAATTGAAAAGCAGTTTGGGCAGGCATGGGCAGTGATATGAGCATCTTATCTCCCGCATAAAGGCACTGAATATGTTTTTTTATGTGTGCTTTTTTGGTTTTGCCGTAGGCTTGAAGCAACGGCTCTGGTAACATCACCCTTCATGAATGGAGTTTTGCTCTAAGGCGTTTGGCTCTTCCTTGATCCCTCATCCCAGTGTTCTCTATTAAGTTCTAAGATGCTCTATGACCCTGGGCTAGGCAGGTGGTAAAACGTAGAAACCTGTAGGATGATTAATGGAATGTCCTAAATGGTAAAGAAGCATACAGTACATTCGCTTCCCAATTCTTGGAATCTGTGTACAAATTAAGAATTGCGGATTTTGTTATGGATTTTATTAAATTATTAAAGCAATAGTTTTTGAATGATAGGTCTTAGTTCACATTGCTTTCATGTCCAACAATGTGAATAAAAAGCAATGTGGTCTAAGGGCCCAATTGTATCCATTCCAGTTCTCCTGAATGGGACCTCCATCAAAAAAAGTGGCTGAAAGGATGCTTTAAAAATAGCTACTAGATTCACTAACTGATATACCCTGCAGCTCACACAGTTTTGTTTTTCTGTGTGAATGCCAGGCCGATAGAATTGGGCCAGTACGCTCATCAGTGATGGTCTTGTTGTTTGATTCTCTCTGTTGCAGTGTATAAGTGCCTTGCTTTTAGGTTATAGTGAACCCTACATATCTGTCCTGATGGCTCACTTGGAAACGCATCCTGACTTACACAATGCAGGCTATTGTTAGTAGCTGCCAAGTGGGGGTATGTCCCTGTCTGTGGTTGCTCAACTCTTTGAGCTGCTTATTCACGTAACAAGGCGTATCATTCTTTCCCTGCTCAAGGGAAATTATTCCATCTTTGTCAGGAGGAGTCTCAGCCTGGTCCATCAGATCCGCCTTCCATACCTATCCAGAAAGGTCCTGCTAGCTGCTTATTCTCCCAGAAGAGTAAATGCCCTGGTCAGTAGCCAGCACAGAATGGTGTATGCAGTCTACCCGCTTTCATATTTTGATATAATCAAATAGTTTGGAATATTACTTTGATCTTGAAAATATTTTTTTTCCTTTTTCCAAGAAATATAAAAATACCTATAAATTGGCAAACTGTCATTTATATAAAAAAAAAGTTAAATTCATTATAGACAAGGCATAGATTTACAGTTAAAGGTAACTTTTTAAGGGTTTCTACAATATTCATTGCAGAACTTGGAGGACATTCATTTTGGGGTTGCCCGGTTTCAATGGACACTGTTCTTAATGAGCCATTATGCAAATTAAGGGCTGTACTTCCGACTTCAGATATCATATCTGTAAACAGTATAACACCCCCATGACTGGTAAGGCAATTGATTTGATTGATGGGATGACCAGGTGGAGAGGACTCAATTAAAGCAGAGCAGTCATTGAACCAAAGACAGGATTAAGTAAGTCACAATATTAATGTTAAGTTGATGGTCAGTAATCAGTTCATTCACAAGAGCAGCTTTAGTAAATCACCTTATATTCAATAATCCTATTTTTACTGTGGATTTACTTCTTGTAATTATTGCAGAACATACAGTACCAACTTGGGGTTCCTTTCCTGTGTGCCATGTGCAGTACTTCTTGGGAATGAACCCGGTACTCAGTACTCAGTTAGTTAAAACAAATGAATGGGAGACCTGAGGAAGAAGAGGTGCAGTAATGTAAATGTACTAGACCAACATGTCCTGGGGAAAACACACTTACTTCTTAATAAGATGCAAACTAGTCTGTGGTTCAGGGAAGCTAGCAGACATCTGTGCCCTAGTAATGCAGTAGAATTATTTACAATTCTTTCCCATTTATTTTGAATCAGAATTTCATCTGATATTCGTTCATTACATTAATATCTCTTTAAAAGTGTTATATTACCTTTTACAAATGAGTCAGTTCAATCTAGAATGTTTTATAGTACAAATTCACTGTTCCAAATATACATTTTAGAAACAATTCACTCTATTTGTAAATCGTGTATTACAGTAGCAACAGAATCTACTGAGATGACAATGTTATATAGAAATACATATACAGTGACCACTTTTGGTGTGTTTTTTTAATCCCATATTCCCCAGTTAACTTGTAGACAATATGTAGACTTTTGATGCCTTTAGTTCAAAAACATTTATGCATTCAACATAATCAATGCAAAAAAATTATGTAACCATTTTACTCAATTAGCAAGATTTGTGAAATATTAAAGCAGTGTTAAGTGCATGACTTTTGCTTGTTTCAAGCAAATCTGTGCAATTACATAAATTATCTTTTTTTTATTTTTTTTTTTTTGTAAATGTCTACAGATTGTCCACAATTCCGGCTCTATATTGCCACTGTCAAGACCAACACAAATTGAAGTGGTAGTAATTCTTCTATTCTCTCTGAAGATTGACAGAACAAATATGTGTCACAAGTAGAACAACACAGAGTTTAATAACCATATGTATTAACTTTGCACTCTGACAGTTTGGCTGCTGTACTTTTGAAGAAAAAATGATTTTAAATTTTGGAAGCTCTCCTACAATCTTAGATGCATTAAACTGGTCAATAGAGCTTGTCCATCTCACATCCTTTTCAAAACCATTTAATCATTAATCACTAGATACCTCAGAATTCTTAGATTAACTATAAGGGGGGGCATAGTGGTGCAGTGTTTAGCACTGTTGTCTTTTGCCTCTGGGACCACGGTTCAGGTCTCTGCCCAGGTTCCATGTGTGGAGTTTGCGTGTTCTCCCTGTGCCATTGTGGGGTTTACTCCAGTTCCACCCCTCATTCCAAAAACATGCTGACATGCTGAAGCCAGTTGGAGTTACCAAATTGCCCAGCGACTGGTGAATGTGAGTGTGCCCTGCAATGGGTTGGCACCCCATCCTGGGTTGTTCCCTGCCTTGTGCCCATTGGCCCATGGAATAGGGGTGGTTTCAGATCGACGGATGTGTTTTGGAATGAAAATGTAATGATTGCTAATATAGAGGCTGCACTGAGGAATTTGTCTCTAATGCTGATATGTAACATGTTTAGGATTTATCCTTCTGTCAAACCCTGGCAGCTTCCAAAATTCCACAGGGTCGTTGTCTCATCACAACCCTAATGTACTGTAAAGGTGCAGTTTTACAATGAGGATCAGGCCAGTGGAGTCCCCAAGAGGTCCAGCTATTGATCAGGACTGTACTGATCAGGACTGATCAGGACTGAGTATGGTCAATGTGGATAAGAGAGAGTTACCACCCATGTTTTGAAGAGGTTAATAAATATAGTGTAGTTTTTCCTCCCTTGCAGCTTTCTGAGTTGTGAATGCTGTATGTGACTGACCCACCATTGTAAAAGAGCCTTTGTAGCAGGCCTGGAATTTATATAAAGAGAATAGTGGAAAAGCCATAAGGTCAGCTGGTTGGAATTCCTGGGGTTTAACAGCTTGGTGTATATCCATTGTTGTTCCTTCCTGGCATGTTACAAGTGTTCTCAGACAAACAGAATGCATCTGATCTGCGTTTGCATGTCTTGGATGCACTCAGTTACTATGTGGTAGGGAGATGCTGATGCTACCAAGCATTCTCCACTACATCCGGAAGCCCCCTGCGATGTGTTTGGAAAAAAGGCAACTCTTGTTTGTTGTCTTTGTATTTGGTGGTTGCCTTTCACTGTGGAATAGCTTAGTCTAGAATTGCTAAGACATACAGTACTTTTCCCTAACAGATCAGGGCAGAGGTCCCACAAAACCCCTACCAATCTTTCCAAAGGGAACTTCTCTGATGGATAAAGGCTAGGGCTGGCAACTGATTAAAAAAGTAATTAAATCACAATTTAAAACTTGTTTTTCTTAAGACTAAAGCTTGCTATAATGCGTATTTAAATGTAAAATCAATCACCAAATTAATGTAGAATAATCACAAAGCATGTATAGATGGTTCGACTTACGATTTTTCGATCTTACGATGATAATATTGATACAACAACATTGTAAAATATTTTGTTTTGTGCTGCAGGCAAACATAGCAGCGTCTGCAGTACGATAGGTTGGGATGCTACCAGGATGTACGCATCTCCCTCCTGGTGAGATGCCTCACTCTCACCAGCGATCATCAGAGTTCAATTGTCTCGGTGTTAGACCGTGTATTGTTTTCTGTTTTTGGTCTTTCAAAGCCCATCTCAACTAACAATATTTTCAAGTTACAGTCGTTTTCAAGCATCTCCATCATAAGTTGGGGACTACCTCTATATTTCAGACACAGTTGTTTAATACCATCTTTAAGCACAGATCTCCATGAAGAACAATGCAGTCTGGTCGGAGTTTGTCTCTGTATAATTCCTTTCTGATAAATTTTAAACATGCGTCAAACAACACAGCCCAATGAATTGCATGCGACGAGTCTGTGGATTTATTTTGGTTTGTGGCTACACAATATGCCAGTTCCATCCTATAATGTGCTGCACGATGATGTTGGTTGCCCCATAATGCACTGTGTAATGACTTTGGCTGCCAAGCTGTGTTATCTCTGGCTGGGATGAGTTTTGTGGCACCCGTGTCATGGGTCGGCCCACACAGGAAGTAAAAACAAAAAACACAGCTGTGTTAATTGTGTTCATTTATTTTTATGCGTTAAATATTTTAAATTAATAGCAATGATTAACACATTAATTCTGACAGCCATAGTCGGCACAAGAGGGCTGGGGTGAGGAGCCTGGCAGATGGAACGTCATCGACAGAAATTCATTACCTCTGCAGTCATGAATGGTCAGTGGAAGTGATTCTGTATTCCTGTCTGTTTTATTGGCACTAAAATGTCCAGCTATGGGACAGACATGAGCAAGCTCCAGGATAGCATCTACGTGAAATCTGGGAACGGCATCCTGGAATAGGGCCAAGTAGCATAGCAAGCCATTCTTACTTAAGAAATGATGTTCTGGGAGTGGACCCCAGCAACACGGCTCCTCTTTCAGAATCAGGATCTGGGGCTGGCAGTGCTTCAGGTGGTCATCCATTTTTTATTCCTTTGCTAAGATCTGGCCCCTGTATACTTTCTAGGAAAAGCCAGAGAAGCGATATTGGCCTGGAGTGGCAGACTCACCTTCAAAGTCAAAGTCATCTCCACCTTCATTGGTCCTGGTGAGTGCAGGACAAAGGGGTCAGATTCCACATGCTGGACCGATCTTGGTCACCTGGATTTGTTCTGGCTGTGAGGCGTGTGCTGGCATAAAGGGCCATGAATCCAGGCCAGTCTCGTCACTATAACACATCTGGAGGCAGGTTTTCCTCAAGCCAATAGTGATGGCCTATTCACCAGGAGGGCCTGAGACAGTACAGTACAGACGGCACTCTTCCTATCCCCTTGGGTTGGCACTCCAAGGAGGACCATAAAGCAGACTAAACTAACCATGGCCATTATGGATTGTCACTGGAGATGGACTGTGTATATTTTTAGTTCACCAGTATGTCATCGGCACATAATACAACCAGGATCAGTGAGCAGGGGTTGGATGGCGGTCTGTGGTGGTTTCAGATCCACACAACTGGAGTAATTAGTGGCTCAGTATCTGTTGACTTTAGGTGGGGGTTGTGCCTGTCGTCCTTAAATCTGCTGTGTGAGGGCTCTAAACTGGTTATGAGTGTCTGCACCCCTTGTAGGGGGATTTGGAACAGTCACTGTCATGTGTCCACCAAGTGATTCCCTTCCGGATGGCCTTCCACAGTCAGCCATGTCCTTATGCCCCTCCGGATGGCCACATCTGACTTGTGTCACGGATCAGTTCTAGCCGGCAGAGAGAAATGATGGCTGGAGACCGCAAGCAGTCATCCATGAAAGGGACTGTAATACCGAGCGCACGAGGAGCGAACACCTCCCACCACGCCGCTCTCCTCGTTCCTGCGGAGCCTGCTGTCTTTATACTCGCTGGGAAGTCTCCCAGAGGCTGGCTGATTATCCCACCGCCATGCAGACTTAATATTCCTCACATGGAGTTGCTTGCAATTAAGGGGAGCTGTCCATTGGCAAGGTGCTGAAATTAGCACAAAGGAAGTCACAGCTCAGTGAGAATGCAGCCACACTTACGCCTGACTTTTTTTTTTTGGCATGTATTTCAGACCTAAGGGGACAATGAAGTATCTGTGTGAAACTATGGTTCTCCATTATTACTTTCTAAAATCTCAGTTTATTCAAGTATGGAATATTTTGACTACTTGGAAAGAAATACTGAGCGGCACAGTAGGTAGCTCTACTGCTGCAAACATCCAATGTTGGGGGTTTCAATTACAGCAGTACGGTGTGCATGTGGGTGTCCTGAACTGGACTGACATCCTGTGCAAAGTCTGTCTCTGCCTTGTGCTCTGTGCTGCCTGGGACAGGCTCCAGGCCCCCTGGATAAGTGATTGGTTGTCAGGTAGGTGGCTAAAATAATTTTGATTAAGTATACTTCAGCATATTATGTTGGGAAATTCATTGCAAAGTTAGATAACAGTACAGTTGCCTCCAGTTATTTCCTATTTCCTAAGGGTTGCATGCAATGAAAAAGGCAACATGCAAAACCAATTTTTTTTTGGAATTCAACCATCTTGAACTGGTGAGATTCTTTGGACATACATATCACTTTTAGTCAAAAAAGACTAACTTTTCAGTCAAATTTGGTTCATTCCCAGATAAGTATACATGCCATACTTATTTGCTCAGAAAACACCCTTAGGGAATTCCTGTCCTACTAAAAAATACGCATGCCAAAACGTCACACATATTTACATCCATTTTCTTGTTTGCAGATTCATTTCTTAGATTGTTGTTGTGCAAACATCTTACACAGACCTTGATGGTATAGACTATTACACATCTAGCCTAAATAGTATAACATAAAATATAAAATAAAAAGTACAATATAGAAAATATATAGACTACTAACACAGTTGTTTATTATCACTGTCAAGAATTACATACTATACGTAATAGTTTGTCCCATACGTTTATATGTTTTGTCGTAGGTTTTTTTGCACCAGTCTTACCACAAACAGATGAGTAATGTGTTGCGCTACGACGTCAGTAAGCAATAGAATTTTTCAGCTCCATTATGATCTTATGGTACTACCGTCATATATATGGTTTATTGTTGACCAACATGTCGTTATGCGGTGCATGCCTGTAATTCTACATACACTCTCTAAAACATCTTTATATTAACCAATAACATCATGGGGACACAATTACTTTATTTTGATCAAACGTATCACTGCATGAAAGCAACAGTTGCTTCTGTAGTCAACCAGTGTCCAAGCAGGAAATGACAAGCCACATACAGTGTTCTGCCAGCTGTATCCTCAAGCGCCACGTGGTATAAGTATTTTTTTTGTATCACATATGTAAAGACCTTCGATAAAATTCACCTCATCTCACCATTCCCTTGTACCCATCGTGCACCCCAGTTGTTAGAAGGTCATGCCTGCATTAAATGTAAATGTTACCATTGCCCTGGAAATTCCTGTGTTAAGCCTGCTAAATTAAATTGTGGCTACAATGCTTATTAACATATCAATTAGTCAGAACCACCTCTCCCTGCCCCATGTAATGTCTTTGTCTAGGTATTGAATAGCAATGAGTTGTTTAATCAGTTGGTGCTCTTGTCAGAAATTGCTTTAGACAATTATCAGTCACTGTTACCAGTATTTGGTTTGTTTGTTCCCTTACAATTTTGTTCTAGAACATAGAGCATGTTTAAAATATATATTAAGCAACAAGATAGACACCATTTGTATGAAACTGTCACAACTATGACTCTGCTTCTACTCTTTATGTACACATTTCCATATTCTGATTTTAAGAATGTTCTCCTCCTTGAGAATATATGTGCATGCCTAAATGGAAGACATTCAGTGAGAATGACACTTGGGCTGGGATACACTCTCAGATGTTTGTTTAATATAGTCAATGCTGTAGTATGTACAACTGAGTATTACTTTGGCTAAAGTTGGTCTGTATGTTGCATGTTGCAATGGCATTGCAGAAGTGGCAATTCATGCATAGCTGTCTCAGGTATAGACATTTTTTGTGTAAAAATGAAACCGTATACTCTTCACACAATGGGACAGTCCCTTAGAGATGGAAAAGTTCTGCCTCTCTGTTGGGCAAATATACAGGAGCAGGTATTCCCAGAATGCATAAATATTTTCAAACTTATAAACATCCAAAAAGTCACAATCTATTCTTCAACTGTTTATCCAGTACAGTGTCACGGGGGTCTGGAACCAGTCCCAGGCAGCATGAGGCACAATGTAGAATACAATAATTCCAGGTAACACTTTTAAAATAAATACTGCAAAACTGCAGTTGTATTTGTCCTATTTTGCTGATCGGTGTTTCGTCTTTTTGGAGTCTGACAGAAGTATTGTAGCTGATTCAGTAAAAAAAATATTCTAAATAAAAATAGAATCCTAATAGAGGAATATAGAAACGAAAACACAATAATAAACATGGTTATAATGTAATATGCCTTTTCATCATTATTTATAGCCATTATTATAATGCTTTATGAATGCATTATAATGGGTTATGAATGATGAATGTGTTCATAGATGCTTATGGACATGACTTTCACAGAAAGTGTTACCAACGACACTGTATCAGGGTAAGGAATACTTAGAAAGTAAAGAATCATTCATTGGATATGTAAAGGGAAAACAACATAGTTCACAATATTATACCTGGCATAATTTTAAATTATGAAATAAATTGATGTTGAAGTGTATATTTGCTGAACTATGCTGAAAATGAGAAACATATAAAACATTAAGTTTAAAACTATTTTGCATAGAGGGATATTCATCTTTTATCAACTCGGCAACAGGGAGTCACTCAGTATTCTAGTGGCTCTTAACCATCAATAATGCTGCTAAGAATCTTTTAGTTTCTCAGTTCCAGACCAGCTACTGTGCATCAGTTTAGTGTAGAGGGCAGAGTGCATATCTAATTAGGGTCGCACTATTCAGCTAAGCGTTCAATAATTATGAGTCATCCAGTCACAAACAGTACAGAAATATTAACGCTATGAGTGCCAGTTTTCTCACTGGAAAACAAGTTCCATCTGGTTTCAGGACTCCATTTATGGTAAATGAGCTAAAAATGATTTTTTTTTTAAGATAACACATAACCCTCTTAAATATATTGCATATCATAATGTATTTCTGAGTTCTATTGGAACCTGTAGTCTAATAGACTGATAGACTATAGACTAATACAGGTAACACTACTTAAACACTACTTAAAGCTGTCATCTATAATGCATTATAGATACCTTCAAAATGCATTATAATGGCAGGATGCTGATTTAAGGATGCTCGAGAGCCTCATAAATCATTCATAATGCATGATAAACATGGTTATAATATGCTATGAATTTTTATAATTATTTATAGCCATGTTTATAATGCTTTATGGATGTATTATAATGGGTTATGAATATGTTCATGGATTCTTATAGACATGGCATTCATAGAAAGTATTACCCTAGTATTCATATTTAATCAAAATATATAGTCGTTTAAGTCTCATCCATTGCAGGGTGTCCTTTGCCTTGTGCTCAGTACCTCCTGAGAGTAAGTGCACAGTCTTGACTGTGCACTTACAGAAGAGAGATGGATGGACTTCTAATTGCATTTCTACCCAATAGTGCTTTCTAACCTGGCCTCTCAGATCCTCTTCATACTCTGGATTTTTCGCTATTCCCAGGGTATGATCACTCAAGGCATGTCTCTGTGTTGGCAGACAGTCAAAATAATCAAAACCAAGTGGCATTCAGTGCTCAGTTTAGGTAGACTCTGTTTGAAATACAGCGCTAAGGAATATTGCCTGAGTACTGGCGTCAGCTCGCTTCCCCGCCTGGCTGAGTTTACTGGAAACTTCGTCTTTATGGCTCCGACTCTGGGCCCGTTCACGACCTGCCTGTGCTCCATGGCTTCCGCATGTCTGCCACCAGTTACACAATCTCTGCTATATCATTACTGCCTCCGGCTTGGCCCTCCAGTCTTGCTGCCTGCTCTGCTGCTTATGCAACCCAAGCTCCAGAAGCTCACTTCTGCTCGCACTTAGCATGCCTATTTCCTGCAGCTGCTGTGCTACCACTGTGTTCTCCTCTGTCACAGAGTCCACCATCAGTTGTTCTCATGAGGGTTATTCTTCAGTCACATGCTGCTGTAACACTGACAGTAGTGATGCTTGAGGCATACCAGTGTACCTCTATCACTGCAGTTAGAATAGCAGACATTTAGGGATTCTGAAGATGCCTAGGGCGGGAACCCAATCCCTACTGTACTTTGGTCTGGTCTAAGGTAAAACAAAACCAGGGTTCATAATGCCATTCGTGTTACTACAGCCTTCCATTTCACTTCATTCTCTGAACATCATTGCCTACTTCATTTAGACATTGCATTAATGAGTCATTTAATTTCCACCCTTTTTGGTGGAAAATAAGAACATAGGATATGAGTATTTAGTAATTTAGTATTTACTATGTTGGGGTGCTCTCTTGAATGGTACCAATGATATCGATAAGGATGCCTCTTTACGGAGAGTATTCCATAAACAAATTGGAATGATGCAGCTGGTTCACTGGAGGGTTTTTACTGGTGTCAGAGGTGTTGATGCAGGGAGGGAGAGTTTTGGAGGATATCTGAGAGGAGCTTGGGGAAACGTTTGTCTCAGAGTTTTTTTTTTTTGTTGATTTTCACTGTTAGTTTGCTATTATTGAATGGGATTCAACAATTTTGTTTGACGTTTTACTTTTATTTAATTTTAAATTAAACAGAGTCTTTGTACCACTGTTATGGCCTATCTTCAATGCATAGACTGTCAGGAGTAATATAGCGAATGATTTTTTATTCCATAGAAAAACAATAAAGAATCATTCAACTTCAATCATCCAATTTTCATCCACAATAGAGTCACTGAATCACTGTGTGAATTCTGTAAAACTTGATGCATGGTAAATCTGAGACAGAGGCAGTGTAAGACCTGTGCTGTGGATAAAAGGCAGTTTGTGTATACCATTTCCCCTTCTGCTCTGAAAGTTGGCTAGCTAATTAATTTCTATTTACCTTTCTGTTGTACAAATAATTGCATCTGAATAACACTGATGGGATTTTCCACAAACTTGTAATTTGACACTACATAAATACTAGGGAGAAGGTAGGAAAATATGGACTTTAGGGTAAGAAGACTGTAAACTGCATTGTGTCTTTTAATGTCTACAATTTAAGAATTTGAAAACACTGAATGTTTTATTAAACATCTTGCATAAGTTTGTGACACAATGTTTTCCAAATGACATTTTGTAGCTTTATTATGTCAAACAAATGCAATAACATTTGCAGTTACAAAGGTCTGACAAATCTTCAACTGGTTTCTGCATTAATATTAAATACTGTAATCAGAGAACAGCAAACAAGAGAGAAATGGGAGCAGTTACTGGGGCAGTGGTAGCCTAATGGTTGTGATCAAAAGGTTGCTGGTTCGATTCCCTGACCAGCAAGGTACAACCCCTGTACACTGCTGCCCGGGCGCTGAATTAGCTGCGCCCTGCTGTGTCACATATGGGTAAAATGCAGAGGACGCATTTCATTGCTATGCTGCAGTGTGTCGACAAGGACTGTTAATCACTTCACCAAAGACTGCTTATGAGTATTTATAAGTTCAAGAACAAAAAACAATATTCCACAGTACGGTTATAGTTATATAGCAGGAAAATTTAATATTAATGTTCAGAACTCACTGAACAACTTCTAAAAATGTGTATGCCACAGAGATACTTAAATTCACATTTTCAGGGGCATAATTCCACTGGATGTATTTAATGTCTCACTGGTTTATAACAGATGTTTAATGTCAAGCAATTAAAACATTTTTGTGTTTTATGTTCTCTTGCTACTCCAACACTGATGACATCTATGATGCTTCTATACTATCAATCCAAGGAGTAAAGAAAAATTCTCTTGCGAAATCCATGAAAACATGCAATCCCTGCACACAGAGAGCTGGGGGCAGAGATTCAGCCCGCAACCCAAGGGATGTGAGGCCACAGTGCTACTCACAACCACTTTTTGATAGCATAACTGGTAAATCTCAGTGTGAAATAGTAGTTCCTAAATCTTTTAGAAAAATAACAACATTCAGGCCACCAAAGGTACAGTAACCCCTTCACATTTCTGAGGGTTAGGAGCGGAAGAATTCACAAAAAATACTTGGGCACCCCGAACCTAGCTTAACCCATAACAGTTTTCTGCCCTAAACAATAACATAAAAAGTTTATTTATTATTACGTTCTAAATAAACAGTAGTGTGCTGTACACTTTGCATGTCAAATTACTTTGTCATCTTCTATCTGGACCTTTTTATATGATATACAAACCCTCTAAATGATGTGTACTACTCTCTGTACTACGTTTTAATTGAAAAATTAACGGCACCGAAAAGTTACTGTAAGGAAGGCGAGATTGCACAGTCACAAAGACACCTAACGCCTGAGCACAAAACTGCGTAGCGACAAAACTGCGTAGCAAACCTAAGCCAAGACTTAAAAAGTCTGCTGGCCTGCCTGATTTAGACTCTGATTGTGGATTCTGTCATTAATTTACTGTAATTACTTAGCCAGGTGTGGAAGATATCGGACCAGAAATTTTATTACAATACATTTTCGGAGATATTTTGAGATACAGTTGACAGTAATATCAGTTTAAAAGAACAGATAATAATAACCAAAAGCCAGTGACCCAAGCAAAGACCCACTCATCCATCATCCACCTG
Source organism: Petrocephalus sullivani (assembly GCA_026780845.1). Taxonomy (NCBI): domain Eukaryota; kingdom Metazoa; phylum Chordata; class Actinopteri; order Osteoglossiformes; family Mormyridae; genus Petrocephalus; species Petrocephalus sullivani. Next base: position 6,855,500 of record JAODKM010000040.1, on the reverse strand, counting down.
TTATTTCTGGTCAAGGTCACGGCAGGGCGCAAGTCTATTCCAGGCAGCAAGGGCAGGAGGATGGGTGCGTAGTTCATTACTGGTCCGTTACAGGGCACACTCATGCAGACACACATTTATAAATGTGTTTGGGCGGCACGGGAGGACCTGGGCTACCCAGTGCAAACCAAAGTCACCTTTCTTCATATTCAGTCATAATCCATTAGTGTACATGTATGGAAAATACGCATGAACTAAGCTGCGTATCACAGCACCACCGGTACAGAAGATGCATACCATTTCGGCATATGGGGACCATTGCACAGCCTGTCATCCGTACAGACTAACCCACAGCAGATAAGCAAAGATGTCACTTTGCTTCCTACCGGATGGTGCACTACGGTGTCCATGCCGAATGTCTGATACTGTCATGTGTTGCTGAATATTTTATACACGTGTTTATATTTATACTGTGTAACAAATACATATATATATATGCTTTATAATTCCCCATTCATTTTGTATTTACTGAGCCATGTCTGGACCTGCACAGTACCTCCACGTTTGCTAGACTATTTAAGCAGTGAGACGGAAGAAACAAGTATCAGAATTTTGGCTTTGATTTAGGTCCAGTTCTATTAAATTCAACTTCTTATGCACTCTGGGTAAATTTTCTGCAGCCAGAAAAATGAAACTCAAATGAGCCTTATACCACATACTACTCATGCATACATCGTACTGGTGCACACTTGTGTGCGTTGAGTGGCACACTTACGACGTGTCCTGGGAAAGCCTCAGTTGTGTTCCTAAGAGTTAAAGTCCCTTCTGCAGTTCACACCTATAGCAATTCACACTTAATTCACTTTGATTCACACGATATTTGACAAGAACACTGAAGCTTCAGAACACATAAATCTAAGATTAGAATAATTTTTTTCCATCTCTCTCAAAAGTATTTAGCCTGTCAAATCACATTGGGAGAATGGATGCAGATGCTTGGTAAGAATGGGTTTGTGTGCAATACTGTTCTGAAGTGCCAAGCATACACCTGAGACTGCCTAACAGCTGTCTCCCATCCCACTCCTAACTTTCCAATATGGGGTTATTGCGGAATTTGGGGATTTCACTTTTCTTCCAGTTTAATTTCATTGCATTCTTTTCATAAAGGCTACACTTGATCCAGACACTTGCTTGTTCTTGGCCTTGCTACCTCAGTATCCCACAATGCCGCACACAACCTGTTCCTCTGATTTGTAGGCTTAAATATTACAGGAGTGGAAGCTCAAATTGAGATAATTATTTTCCAGCACAGAGATAGGCAGATCCTGGCAAGGGCAAGATGGGCATTTGCCCGCAGTATCTGACATATTTCTGCGGCCGTCCCATGGCGCCCCTTGAATAATGCCACCCAGTGATAACTTTGCCAGCCAATTCCACTTGGCGTGGTTTGCACCGTCCCAGACAAAGTGAGATTGGCTTGGCCGCACCCTTAGAAGTACTAGTGCCCTCTTCTGTGCCAGAAAAGAACTGCTACAGGACGTAGGAGGCCCCCATCCTAAGGGGCATTGGCTCTAAGGGTGCCAAGACTTAGTATTGTGTGGAATATTCATTACATTTTCATGCACATTTTTGTTTAAATATGTTGACATTTGTAACAGGCTGGATTTTTTATTTTCTTTTATTTTAACACTACACAAATTATACAGCTCCGGAAAAAAATGTAGAGACCACTCTATATTATTTAAAAATCTGCATTGTTAAATCCTGGTTTAACCCTGGATCTGTTGGCAGAAGGCTACACTGCATGGCAGGCTGATTCCAGGCTCAGAGTTTCTAAGACAGCAGTACACAAGAACAAGGTGAAGCAGGAGACACTGGCAATGTCCAGAAACCGGCCAGCTAGACGGGGGACGCGACTTTCTAATGCCAGAGATGGCCGTAAGCTGGTCCAGCAGAGCCTCATGAATCGGAGGATGGCATCAAGGGACCTTCAAAGGAATGGGAAGCATTAAGTGGTGTGACATGCACAGCTAGGACAGTGAGTATCAGGCTCCAAGAAGCAGGACTGAAGTTCCATAAAGCAAGGAAGAAGCCCTTCATTAAGGAGAAACAGAGAAGAACCAGGCTCCAGTTGTATATAGTGTATATATTGTATATAGTGTCCAATGTATATTTTACACAGATGCATAACCACAAATTGAAATGAGTGAAACAAAAAATTGTACTTTGGTCTCTTAATTTTTTCCGGAGCTATTTATTACATAATGATAATAAAAAAAATTTATAGACAAACCATATACAACAATGTGTTAATATTGTTAATTGATATTCGATTTTTATGATGCCCATATTCATAATGCCTAATAACCATTCTTATAAATCATTGTGATACATTCATAAAGTATTATAACCATGGCTATAACAATTTATAAAAAGGCACATTGCATAATCGTCATGTGCATTGCGTATAATGTGTACTTAGTTGAAGTACCTTTTGCAGTGAATACCGTCTCGAGACTTCTTGGGTATGACATCACAAGCTCTGTACACCTGGATTTTCGGGGATTTTTTTGCCATTTTTCTCAGCTGATCCTCTCAAACTCAATCGGATTGGGGGAGAGACTATCGGTGAACAGCTATTTTCAGGTCACTCTGGAGATGCTCAAGGCTCTAGCTGGGCCACTCAAGGACATTCACAGAGTAGTCATTAAGCTACTCCTGCAGTAACCTTGCTTTGTTCTTAGGGATATTGTCCTGTTGGAAAGTATACCCTTGGCACAGTCTGAGGTCCAGAGCCCACTGGAACGGGTTTCCAGAAAGGATATCTGTGTACTTTGGTCCGTTAACCTTCACAGCATGATGCTGTCACCATGCTTCACCACTGGGATGGTATTGTGCAGGTGATAAGTGGCACCTTCCTTCAGAAATAATGCTTAGAACTGAGGCCAAGCAGTACAATATTGGTATCATCAAACCAGAGAATCTTGTTCTCACAGTCTGAGAGTCATTTAAGTTGTTTTATGTTTTTTTATGTGTTATGTTGTATCTCCCATCGCTACAGTGAATCTCCATCACCATTATTTCCAAGGTCCTTCTCCCCCATTGCTCAGTTTGAGCCGTCGCAGCCAGGTCTGGTAAGGGTCTTGGTCGTTCCAATCTTCTTTCATTTATGTATTATGGAGACCACTGTACGAACTTTTGGGAACCTTCAATCCAGCAGGCACCTCCTGCTCTGATATACATTGTGAACTGTGGGACCATTGTATGGACAGTTCCAAATAATATCCTATCAGTTGAATTAACCACAGGTAGACAATCAAGGTGTAGAGCCCAGAGGTAGGTAGTTGAAGTCCAGAAAGTAAAAATCCAGACTGAGATTTTGTTTCAACCAAGCAGTTGATTATTCAGTGACTCAACTGGTCAGTTGAAACAAAATAGCCTGGATTTTTACTTTCTGGACCTGAACTATCCAGCACTAGTACAGACATTTCAAAGATGTACTTTCAAATGTCATAAATTTCAAGTGCCATAGTATATAGTCTGAATATTTATGTTAATGTGATGATTCATTTTTTTGTTTTGTTTCTGTTTACACTTTGTGGTATTGAGGGTAGATTTTAAAACAGGAAAAGTGAAATTGAACTATTTTAGCTGTATAGACTGTTTTATACCTTATTATGCTGTACAGACTGTATTATGGACAAAAGGGGGTCTGGCATATGGTCATAGACTATATGGACAAAAGATTTGGGGCACACCCCTTAATCATTGAATTCAGGTGTTTCATTCAGACCCACTGCCACAGGTGTATAAAATCAAGCACCCAGCCATGCAGTCCCGTTTGCAAACATTTGCAAAAGATTGGGTAGTTCTGAAGAGATCAGTGAATGCAAGTGCGGCACTGTCATAAGGTGCCACCTTTGCTATGAGTCCATTTGTGACATTTAATTCCTGGTAGATATTCCATGGTCAACTGTATGTGGTATTATTGTAAAGTGGAAGCATTTAGGAACAACAGAAGCTCAGCCACAAAGTGACAGACCACATACAGTGACAGACCACGTACAGTGACAGACCGCATACAGTTGCAGACCCATGTCGCCGAGTGCCAAGGTGCATAGCGCATAAAAATCGCCAACGCTCTGTTGACTCAGTAACGGCAGAGTTCCAGACCTCCTCAAGCATAACGCAAGCACAAAAACTGTGTGCCATAAGCTCCATAGAACAGGGTTCCATAACTGAACAACTGAATGTAAGCCTCACATCATCAAGCACATAGACAAGCTCCCAATGGAGTGGTGTAAAGCATGCCAACACTGGACTCTGGAGCCGTGCAAACGTGTTCTGTGGACTGATGAATCGTGCTGGGAGTCTGATGGACGAGTCTGGGTTTGACAGATGCCAGGAGAACGTTATCTGGCTGATTGCATTTGTGTCAACTGTAAAGTTTTGTGGAGGAGGGATGCGGGTATGGCTGTGTTTTTCAGGAGTTGCAAAAACCTTTGGGTCAAGCTAGAATGAAGATTGCGAGCCAGGCCTCCACATCCAACATCAGTGACTGACCTTTCAAATGCTCTTCTGAATGAATGGGCAAAAATTCCCAGAGGCACAATCCAAAATATTGTGGAAAGCCTTCCCAGAAGAGAGGCAGGTATTATAGCTGCGAAGAGGGGACCAACACCATATCCAAAGCTATACATTTAGATTGGGATGTCATAAACGTTCCTGCATGTGTAATGGACAGGCGTCCCAATTCTTTTGTCCAATATAGTGCATGTCTATTTTCTATTTTCTACCAGTTTACAGACTGTTTCTTTCTCACTGATTGTGTTAGAACAAGCAGCACATGAATATGAGGGAGTTTTTTCCACCTGTCCTAAACTTTAGCTCCAAAAACATTATTACTCTAAGATGTAATGCATTAGTGTTCAAAATATAACCCCTTAATCTCATCTCTATTCCAGTCTCATTACTGGTGGCCTGTATAACAGAACTCCAAAAATCCCTGTCTTGCTTAATCATCCATGCAGAACTGAAGGCTAACGTCTTTTCTTCCATTCTAGGACAATTATGCAAACTGCTCATTAAGAATTACTGTCTGTTTGATTACAAGAACATCTTTAAGATTCCAACAAGTCTGCTGTTCACTCTGGTCTACTGAAATGACCCATTTTTCTCCCTTTAGGAAACAAACATTGATATTCCAGTAACAGCATTCCAGCTCCCCAGGTGACTTTGACATGGAACATCCACAGTTCCCCGGAAGGAGCTTGAGATAACAGTGTCTGCCTTGTGCAGTATTTCTCACCACCTACTGAAATTTCTTTCAGCTTATATTCTCCATGTTCAATCTATATATTCAGTATAGTTTTTATATCGGTACTATAAGCTGGGATGAGTGGAATCAAAGGTTCATTATAGACTGAAATTATAAACCGAAACATTATAGTAATTTTACATTGATTATATTGTTGTTTTGGTGCAAGAAATAACATCCGACATACATAGAGATGAAAAGTTTACGGGAATGCCGGAGTAAAATGTTTCAGTCTAAAACGGGTGGGCAATCTTATCCAGAAAGGCCCACTGTGTATGCGGGTTTTCGTTGCAACTGATTGGCCAAAAAGACCTCAAACCTGGGTTTGAACAGCTGACTTAAAGGTTACCATACACACCAGCCCTTTCACACCCCTGGTCTAGAGGAGAGCTGTTTGAGAATGTGACTATTTTATAGTCATTTGCTGGAGCATCACTGTTTAAGAGTGTACCAGCAGTGCACTTCGTATGACTTGCAAGCCTCCTGATTTAGTAATGTGTTTTCCAAGCATTGTCTGCACACAGCTCTTGTGCTGACCATAAAATTCCAGCTGCTTCATTAGAGGAAGATCTCTATCATCATTACGCTTTCATGTAAGTCTGTTGTAGAGAGCATCTGTGGTGAGACAGTCCTGCTTTTTATTTATGTAAATCTATTGTCGTTAAAGCCAACACCATCAGAATTATCAAGGAACCTGGGAAATATGAACTCGGTGCAATTAGAACACATATTACACAGGACAGAGTGGCACATACACACTCCATTAACAGAAAGAGGACAAAATGGAACCTGATTAAAATTCACAGACGATTCATTATCGATTTCGCATTCCATACTTGGGGTAAAAGGTAGTTGTATATTTGACAAATTTCTAATTAACATGTAAAGTGCCTATTCTCTCTTAGATAACACCAAAACGTCATTTAATATTTTTTTTCCTCATCATGTGCTTCTCTTTAGTTTCTCTGACACCATCCTCCCATTTATTCAAGAAGGGGTTTGTTTTAATTTTTTGGGAGTCTCTGGTAAACCGTATTATTTTTTCACCAATTTGTTTTACATAATAGCAATGTAAACATCATGTGAATTCATATTAGAAAGCCATTGCTTCTCCAGTCTGGTGTCTGCTAGATGTAAGTTGTCACATGTGCATAGTACCGAAAAGTAGTATATCACTGTCCCATGGCCCCATACTGGAGGAGCATTTGGAATAACAATGGCTATATATTGTATATATTGTAGCAAATTGTACATAGTAGTGTAATAATTCTGTAAAGTGCAGCATTCTTTACAAATATTTTCTTTTATTTTAAAACATAACTATCCGCGTGGGTTCAATCCCATAGATGTGTTGAACGAAAAAAAAAAGGTAAGAGTTCAGAAAATAATTTAAATGCCTAATAATTTAAATCTGTCTATCTATCTATCTATCTATCTATCTAAACTAACTAACTAACTGGTGGATATTTTACATCCAGAAAATCAAAATCCACTCCAACATTTTGTTTCATTTATCTGTCTGAGTCTGTGATACATCTTGCAGCACTTGTGACTCTAATTGTTCGGGGTCTCATGGCTGGACACAGCACAAGTTCCTCTTACAGGCTATTGAGGTGCCAGCGATGAGAGATAAAAGCCTGCTCCTCCAATTGCTGGTAACTCTCTTGCAGTGTTTTGTGACCTGCAGCGTATCAGAAACACAATCAGCTTGCCAGAGAGTGGGACGCATACCTGCACCTCACTAGCACAGATAAAATGTACTTTATCATGTGTGAAATCAATAAAATAAAGGATTTTCTTTTTAAAACCCAGAGTTAATTATGAATTGAAAAGTCAAAAAGTTATGTAAGGGATAAACCACAATGACAACTTGGTCTAAATCTACGTTGTAATGTGGAGTTCTCAAACTGGTTTATCCCACTTATACCATGGCTAAGGAACAAAAAAATACCAGAATAAACTGTTCCCAGTTACTGTATTTTCCCAAAGAAAATTATTTCAATATAGATCCCTTCATAAAGCATTAAATTGGTCAGTATAAGAATTAATAAAGCAGTATACCATCTTCTATTCACAGTTATAAGGCATTATAGTGTTGATTATAATACTTCATAAGCTCCTATGACAAAGGTTGGTATAAGAATTAATGAAGCAGTATAGCATCTTCTATTGACAGTCATAGTGTTGATTATAATAAGGTCATCTACCATAAGCTCTAATGAAGCTGTCATCTATAATGCGCTATAGGTACCTGTAAATGTGCTATGAGAATTATACAGATTTTGTAGGCACAGTAAATAGTTAGTGCATTTCAGGTCAGATATATCCTGGTAGGGTAAACAACTCCTTTTGCCAGGCAAATGTTAATAGAGAATGCTTGTATGCAAAGATCAAAGGTGTATGTATCAGATGATATGAAATGATACTCCGCTGAGGGAAGCACCATCAGAGCCGGGGACTGTGGAAAGACAGCACGCAGATGCACGGATTTTAATTACTCAAGAGCAAAAGGGAACATACTGCCAAGGCAAAAGGGGTGCCTGCCAGATTACTTTAACCACAGCTTCAAACACTTGTTATGATAATGACAGACATGCATTCGTTTTAAGACAAAAGCAGGAACCATTATTTTCATCTGATTTGAAATGCTCCAAAATAAGCAGGACTCTTTGGTGGTTCACTGGTGGCAGTAACACAAGCAGTGTCACTGCATAATACTGATGTACAAATGCAACAACAAAGAAACAAAATGGCATTTTTCTTAAATGCATTTGTTAGAAGTTTTTTTTTTTTTTTTTTTTTTTTTTTACAAATTTTGCTCGATATCTTTGTTGTGTTCTTTATAGAAATATGTGGGGAAATTATCAGCCAAGTCGCATTCAAGTGTGATTGCGCGGTTTGTTTCCTTAAATCGTGACAGCACATTGTGACATAACAATGACTCACCAGACATGCAAATTGTTTACACGCAGACAGTAAATCAAAGTAAGATTAAGCCAGACGACGACTGCACAGTATATAGGGATTTAAGCTTAACACCAGGCTAGCTGGTCTTTTCATTTTTTATTGTTATGTGGAACCAGCTGAACAACAGATACAGGTTCATGTGACTTGTTGACCTTACCTAGCTTAACCTGAGCTAACCTTCCTCATAATTACATTTTTAAATGGAAAATTCTGATTTCAAACTGGATTCTCATTTAAGGTATTAATCACAGACTCTTTGTTTAGTTATCTGCAGCCGATAGCTTTTGAACACTATATATTTATGCATGGTGGTAGATGCCTCTGGGAAACATGGGGTCAAAGCCACACAAAAAAAAAAAGATGGAGAAATAAGTAAAAGGTTGCACCAGTTATAGCAATTACTCTGCTGCTAGATTGCTCCCTGGCATGGTGTTCTAAAGCAAGTCGCGATGCTGGGAGAGTGCTGGCTCCTGGCGTGATCATTTTCCTCTAGCCTCGGGCTTGTAGGCGGGGTCGTGTTATTTTTTTTTTTTTCGCCAACCAGTGAATTTTAAATGTGAATGAGACTTGTTTACCTGCCTATGAAACACCAAGGCAGGGTTTAAAAACTTCAAGAGATGGTGATATGGGCTGGCTTATTTTCTCTAGGTGGGGAAATAAACGCGAGATCTTTGATTATTTATCTTCAGTGGCACAGATGGGGATTTACAAGTACTGCTGCTACTCTCTGGATTATACTGGGTACAATTTCTAAAAAAAAAAAGAAGTAAAAAGACATTCCTTTTGAAATTAGGAAGGAGCCGCTATAGAAATGTTACTCCACTTTTCAGTTGTATGTAAGACTACCAGACATGTTAGACAAAACTGTGTATATTGGAAATATTCTGTCAAAATTCATTAGTCATGCATTAGTCATCTTCAAAAATTCATTTTTGGTACAGTATGTATGTCTAATAGCTGAAATCAGATATACTCACAAAATCTTCGTTTAAGAAAAAAAAAACATGTGCAGTGAATGTTTTATGCAATTTGAAAGTAATGCTTAGCCGGGAAGTAACATCTGTAACAAGAGGTGGACAGTCTGTCAAAAATGGCATAATAACGCTTGAAAGTAATGCTGGGTGTTGACACATGATTTGGCATAGCCGTACCTGAGATGAGAGGGCTGCAATGCATTGACAAAAAAGGACACGTCTGCAAGACCAGGGAATACGCTTTCTTACATAAACCAAAGATCCTGTATTTGTTTTGTCATGAAAGATAACCTTGAGGTGAACACGCTAAAACAAAATGGCCTGAACGCTATAAATCAGTGATACTCAGACCTGTTAGATTGCGCCAGACAGAATGTGACTTACACTTTGTCAAACAGTTCAAGCTAAACCAGTACAAGCAGGTATGAACCACTACAAACATTAAACAGATACAAGCAAATAACAAGCAGTCCTGTGCTTGCCTGATCAATACACAGCTGGGTGTGATCAGGGGAAGGCTGGCTTCTGAAGGCTAAAACCAGTCTTTAAATTGAGGGCATCCAATAGTCTTTTCAGGTCCACAAATAGATCTTTGCTTCAGGCAGATCACTGAACCAGTCCTAAAGCACCAGATTCAGTGGAGGAAGAACAGAAAGAGAACATTGCACTATAACGGCACTGAATAGTTTTCATCAGGCAGCTGCTATGAAATGCTTCTTGTTGCGACTGTAAATAAAATGCTAATGCTTCTCGGGTTGTACGTTTATTGCGATAGTAGTGCAACTTGGCGGAACTAGCTCTATTTAATAATTACTATGCTAATCCAGTCATAGTCTGTCAGATATATGTCCATGCATTCTCGGCTACTTAGCACTGAATGGTAACACTTTATTTGAGGGGACGCAAATAAGTAAGTCAGTCAGTTACTACTGTAGTATATAAATCATAAACAAATACAGCAGCTACTCTCAGATAAAAGATGCATCACAATTCATTAATGGTGAACAAACATAGATCATTATTTCACTTGTGTCATTCGTTACTTGTTCCATCAGTTCAAAAAAGTTTATAGAATTCACAGATATAGTAACAAATATTGTAACTGCTGAGATAACTGACTGGCAAAAATGATGCATTATGATTCATTCATGATGAACCAATATGAGTTAAGTATGTAATTAAGACTAAGTTTGTGGTTAATACATAAGCAAGAGTATAATAGTATGTGCCCCCTTAAATAAAGTGCTAAGGCACTGAACCTCAGTTCTTCTGATTGTAGCCAATTGAGGGTAAGTGCACTTCAACAGCTAGATTTTGACTTCTTGAGGACTCATACAAACTTATGAAAAGGAGGGCCTGCTAACCACTGGACACTCAGATATACTGGCCATATAATATGTAAGAAAATGATACTCGGCAAAGTGTGAGTGCAAGCTCTTCTCAATGTCACACGCACTCAGGAAAACCAGGGTAATGAAGTGCTAGGCCACGCAGCTGCAGCGGCTCATTAAAAATGCAGTGCTTATCGATTGGCTGAACTCCACAAGCAAATACATGAATGAATTAACCCAGGAGTCCCAACTTCAACCACAAAGTTTCCCAAGGTTAAGGGAAAGCAGCTCCCATGGCTTTGAAAGGCGCATGTGGCATTGAGCTCATTCCAGCGGTCTGTCTGACATGTTCTGAGCACAGGGAGACAATGGTGCCACAGATATAAACTGCCAATGTGATGAAGAAGCTGAAATGGCATGTCATAAAAACCATGCAATGCTGAGGAGAGCTGCAAAGCCTATACTTTGTCAAAGATTCAAGCTCTAAAGAGTTTGACTTCTGTGTGTTAGCGTAGCGCTCTGGCTTATAGACTGTTGTCTGCTCCAAGGAGAGCAGCACCTGTGCTCTTGTAAATGGAAAGGCATTGTCTAAATAAAGTATGAGACATTTCTGATGTATTTTAAAGCTTGTTTGAACACTGCTGTAAAGATTTTATTTTCAAGAATCGAGTTTTGGTTTATTTATCCTATGTTACATGCTGTCCAAATGCACAATTCGTTCAGAATAATTTCATACATAAATAGTTCTGGTTCAAATAAATCTGTAAAATAAGTTAAAATTCCTGAAGAAATTGGCAGCCAGAGTATTTTGTTTGCAGATATAAAGTATAACAATTTTAATGTTTTTTTTTAAATGTAATGTTTATCAATAACAAAAATATATCTGTTCTATAAATTAACCACCAATTAATGATTAAATTATATTATCTGAATGAAATATAAATTCATAACATTCTCTTTGGCCGCATTCAACTAACAGCTCCCATAAATTTATGAATATGACAATAGAGAATATCCTGAAAAGAAATTTTTCACTACACCCAAGTTTCAAATTATCTGAGCATCTGACAGCCAATTAGAAGATTTTCCTTAAAGCTAATAAAAGTCCACAGACTCCCTCAGTCTTGCTTTCAGACCCCTTGGTACCTTACTGGGCATCCGTGTCATTTTATTTAAAGCTTTTACAAGTAAACAAGACAGGAATGAAATGGCTGAACCAGAGCAGGGAATTATGCAGGAGGATAAAGACCGTTTCTAGCAACCCAGCAGTGAGATGCTGTCAGCACCCATAGAGATAAATGATCCCCAAGAACTCTATAAAACCTTCTCGCCCAGAGAGAACACATATGCATTAGTCATGTTACGATAAAATCTAGGTTCAGAAGGTGAACAATTGCCAAAATACACACTTAAACAATAAGATAATGATGATGCGATGATGATTCTTATTTTTCTTCTTCTTCTTTTTATTATTATTATTATTATTATTATGCAAGAATTTTATGAGATGTCGGCTGAGTCAGTTTACCAAGGTTTTCATTTTTAATTCATATTACCTCTTCCTCTTCACGCAAGAAGTAAAATTCGGTGTGTTGTGATTTGTTTTGGCCTCGGTAACCCTGACTAGAGCGCAGATGTCTGGCCGTGTTTTGTTCATTTTTCTAGCTCCTTCACCAGCTACAGCTCTCAAAAAGGAAAATTTCATACCCAAATAAACTGTAATTCCCTGTTAAATTATGTCACATATTATTATTATTATTATTATTATTATTATTATTGGTTGTAGTAATCATCAAGACAAGTGTTGAGTGGGCTGCATTGTCATTTCATTCATGTACAAGCATACTGTGACAAGAAATCATGCCCCCCCCAGGACCACAATGCAACATAGGAACAGAAAATCGACATAAATGCACTAAATGAGCACTGTTCAAGAAGTTTTCTCACATTATTGGTGAACAGTGAACAATGCTCACACACTAAAAATAGCAATAATAGGCAAAAAATTAAATTTCATATTGTGATATAAAATATGATGTATTACGATGTCTCAATAATTTTTGCGTGATGATCTTGATTTTCTTGCATATTCCATGTGGTCCGATGTGATGGTCGTGTATATATTGGTAAGGTAGACTCCAAGAGCTTTCTTATGGTAGGTGACTTTAGCGATATTTTAATTGCCAATCCAAAACTTTATTGTGGATTCAAAGCAGAAAAAAAAAAAAAAACGGATGACATGAATGTGAACTACTTCATTTTCAGGCCTGTCAGCTTAGTTAAAAATTATCAACCCGTTCATTTTAATCTGACTGAACTGCTTTGAGACAGCTGAGACTAGTTAAGTGTGAAGTTGCACAACACTCTCCACATTAGTAATATTATTATTATTATTATTATTATTATTATTAGTAGTAGTAGTAGTAGTAGTGGTAGTAGTATAAATTCCATCAGTTAATCCAAGGATTTAAGATGAAAATATTAGAGATGTTTTCCCTTCTCCATTCTCCAATGTTTTTGTAACGTTTTCATTACACAGTTTTCATCTGATAGCTGCTGATGATCAGAATTTAGTCCAGACCAAGAGAATGTTTAAACTCCACAGAATAAAGGAAGTTTAACAAATGAGTTTAATGTTTTACCTTTGACTTTCTTAGTAGAGAAACTATATTACAAAATTAAAATTATTAAAATTATTAAAACAGTTAAGATAATGAACACAGTTTAAAGTTCATTGAATTGTAGTTTCTGTCTCATAGGTGGAGGATCTGTGCCCTTGAATGATGCATTATGTAGCATAAACTTTGGATGGAAAAAGGTCAAAATTCAACTTAAAGTGGAACACTTCAGACATTTCTTTTCTTTTTAGAACATTGTGTTCTTTCAGGTGAAGTTAATGTGAAATTGTAAATGAATACAATTAACATTTATGCTTTATCTACTTGCAAATTTTGACAAGAAAATTACTTTATAGATAATCTATCGTTTTTTTTTCCACTAAGGAAAAATCGGTCTATGATGGGATATTCACAGCTTGTAGTTCTGCTTGGGAGTGACAACACTTTGAATCTCCTGAATTAGAAATAAAATGCCACAAGCACAGGGCAGAAATAAAAAATCTGTATTGATAACTTTCCAAAGTTTCAAAAAAAGAAAAAACTAAAGAAGGCACAAAAAATATTTACAACTCTCTAGAAAATTTCAGTTGGCAGTCTGTTAAGACTTCAAGAGGAAGCAAAAAGTACATTAAATATAATTATTATTAAATACATTATTATTTACTATAATCTCCATATTCTTCTTCCTTTTCTTCCAAGCTTTTCCTTTTAAGGACAGCCGTCACACCAGACCTCCCTTATTAAGACCATATACTTACTTGTTCTGGGGGAACCCCAGATGTACCCAAGCCAGCTGGGACAAATAGTCTGCCCCAGGACTTTTGCCTAGTGGGATATTCCAGAAACAGCTCCCTTAGGAGTCGACCAGGTGGCATTTTTATAAGATGCCAAAATCACCTCGGTTGACTCCTCTCTATCTGAATTGGTCCCTCCGGATCACCCTGTCAGAAGGAGTGTGCCTGAGAAGCGTGCTCAGAAACCACATTTCACAGCTTTGTAGTCATGACCTTGCTCTTTTGATTATTACCTAAAGCCCAAGACCATGGATAACAATAGAGACGTATATTGACAAATAAACAACAAGCTTCATCCAGTGACCACCACTACAGACCTGTTCAATCCCTCAAAACTGCAGTCACTGAACAGATCCGCCTGTCAATCTCATGTTCCTTCTGGCCGTGACTTGTGAGCAAGATCCTGAGGCACTTAAACTCCTTCACCAAGGGCAGACTCTCCCCTGTCACCCTAGAGGAGCAATCCACTCTTTAACTAGAAGTAGCAGAAGTAGGCAGCCATGATTCTGGAGGGCCGGTATCCAGCAGGATTTCTGTCCAACCTGGCCTCTGATGAACCACACCTGATACCAGGCAGATAGTAACTCAGGTAGGATAGAAAACCTGCTGGGTACTGGCCCTCCAGGATCAGGACTGCCTACCCCTGTCCTAGAGAGTACCATAGCCTCAAATTTGGAGATTCCTATCCTCACTGCTTCACACACAGAGTCAAACCACATACTGTACTGTACTGTAAGTGTATGTTGGAGATGGTGTTCAAATGAGGCGAATAGCTCTATATCATATGCAAATAGCATAGTATGTGCAGGGGCACTGTGTTCATATGCCTCTTCACATAACACATGTAGACTCTACGACCATATTCCATACTCCTCACAGGTGTGAGCTGGTCCACTGTTCCACAGCCACACCAGTGTCCCGCATTGCTCCTGTTGAATCACAGGTTCAACCATCGGGCAAAGTCTCCTCTCCAGCAGCCTGGCATGGACTTTCCCATAGAGGCTGAGGAGGGTGATTCCGATATAGTTAGCATGTCAGCCATGTCACCCCACCAACATCCTGTGCTTTCAGCATATCTGGAAAGATTTCATGTATCCCTACAACCTTTCCAGCACTGAGGCCTCTGGCCATCATAGCAACTTCAGTTTCAGTGATAGAGTCTGATCCACTGAAAGTTTTCAACACATATCAGCTAGCTTCTGCAGTGTGAGTGCCACAAATAAAGCCATAAACCTAAAAGTATTGCAAATGGATGGATGGATGATAGTGGAGTGGCATGGTATATTAGGTGTGCATTCTGTCCTGTTCTGTGTATATAGGATACATTTTTTCCTCACATTACGTGGGAGAAACTATGGATACCCTGGCTTCCCCCCACAGTTCAAACAGCTTTCCGAGGTGCGTGACTTTTGAGTGACACATGATATCGTGTGATTGGCCAACGAGCTGACTATATTCACAGATAGAAAAGGCATCCAGAATGCGTTTTGAAGTTTATTGGTTTTAAATAAATCGTAAGTCAGCTCTTGGCAGGATGGATAAGGATTGTTATTTTTAAGGATCTTTTAGGGAAATATGTTATGATAATAAAAGTTTCAGCTTTCAATTACAATGAACAGCCTGGGGCTTGTCGTGCTAACTGATCAAAACCTGCAGCACATATGACAGCTTCATTTCCATGCGAGTGCTCTGATGCATATTTATACATTCCATCTGCTCTGGAAATAGGCAAGGAGAAGAAACATAAATACATAAACAAAACCTGAAATAACCTAATGATAATCTTCTATGCATGTACATTTATTGACAAACTTAAAATTATGACCTGTATTGAATAATTATACAGCTTACATACTACTATGACCTCTTTCAGTGAGCCAGGTCTTTTTTTTTTCCTTTTTTTCCTGTTTGCTTTTCCTGAACATAAATATTATTTCAGATAATCTGTGGTTTATAAAGTAAGATCTGTCATCATGCTAATGAAGAAATGTTGCATTAATGTAAAAATATTTTGCAGAATGAGACAATATATTTAGCGCTCTAATTTAAAGAAAATGAGGATAAAGCTATAATAGGTACTACAAGGGTCAGTTACGAGCAGTTAGTCATTAAATCATGGAAAAAAGTGCAACACATATTCTATACTATATATACTATAACTCATGCTAAAAGGTCCACTGAGGTTTGTGCATTACTGAAAAAACAGTATTTGGTGCAAAGCACGAAAGAGAGATTTCTCTGCACTACTTACCAGTATACTTCTGCTATGCATTGAATGCATTGAATAAATAATATTTGCTGATATTGATATGAAAATTGTATATCACGTTTTGTATTAGGTTTTTCTAATTTTGGTCCCAGTATAAATAAATGGAGAAATCATAGAAAGAAGTTAGGAACAGATTGTAAGAGTATGGCCTTTGACCACCTCACAATATTGAGAGACCAGGTCCAGTCAACAACAGTATAGCCTACTTAAACTAAAGTGACACCACGGGTGACTCGTAGCACCAAAACAATTTACTATAACTGCAGGTCTGTCCAACTCAGCACCTCCTTTATTACCAATAAATATAAAGATGAAGACAGTGTGTGATTCACAGAAAAATTCAGGTAGACTGCCTCATAATTGAGGAGCTTCAGGGGAGAAATATTCTGGGGTCGAAAGTTAAACTCCCTGCAAAAGTTTCACAACATTGTTTTGCTTAACTTTACCTGCTCCTTCATGAAGCTACAAAGTACTATTTTCACATTTGATGTTGTATTTCATATCAGTACAATGCAACGTCCTTCTCTCCCAAACCCTCTCTGCGGTGCACCCTATCCCCTGTCGGGATACGTCCTACACCCTGCCTTGTGCCAACAGCTTCTAGGACAGGTTCCAGACACCCAAGACCCTGAATAGCACGAGCTACAGAAAATGGATGGATGGATGTAAAATATAGTTCTACTTTATATCCATAGTATCATATTTTAAATTCCTTTCTATCATTTCTACCAAACATGCATTCCTTTACTTACTAATAAACTATTCACCAGGGTTATAAATAATTTCTTTACCAAACAATTACTCAGTTTATTATGACAGCATAACAAAGATACAATTTTCCAAGTTTCTTTTTTATAGCAAGATCCTTTTCACATTTTTACATGAATGTATAACATTAAAAAGTAGAATTTTATCTCATTATAATGAGATACGCATCTTGGTATAATGAGATACACATCTCGATATAATGACATCATTTTCTTGTTCTAACATGAAAAGCTTTCCGTGGGTCATCCTTCACGTGTCAGGCCTGTTTGGACCGCTGTGGATTAGCTGGCTCTGATCAATGAGAAATGGTGCTACCAGATTGATTTCTTGTTTTGGAGCATTAGGGGTAGATCTAAGGGGTGGTCACCTCTGTTACAACCCCACATCAGAATAATAAAAATGAAAAATTGATTGTTACATTAATAATCTCCTCCAATAAATATAACTGGCCTCTAATGGCGACCCCATTCAAAGGTTTCTGCAGGGACCAAAAACGCATTGTTGCATCTTTGGTTCTCACTGTACATGATTTTCATGACTTTCTGGTGTTCTTGTGTTGCCTATGTTGCTGTTTTGATGTTATAAAGTGCTGTGTGATTTTTTTTTTATTTGCTGTCGCATCGAGTCTTGAGATCTGAACGAGTTAAATGTGCATGGGAATGCTTTCTCATGCCAGTGCACTTTACATACTGGTATGGACTTGCAATGTTGAAACTGGTGTCTTTGATATGAATAATGATCAGTTAGTGACAGTGAGAAAGTGGGAACCGACTATCATTCAGGATTGTGCAGCTCAGGAATATACTTACACTGACATTTTGACTCTAATAGTCAAAACAATGCTGATTA
Source organism: Petrocephalus sullivani (assembly GCA_026780845.1). NCBI lineage: Eukaryota > Metazoa > Chordata > Actinopteri > Osteoglossiformes > Mormyridae > Petrocephalus > Petrocephalus sullivani. Next base: position 6,837,634 of record JAODKM010000040.1, on the reverse strand, counting down.
TACTTTTCATTTGTAGCACTGACTAATTCATTGGCGGAATTATATGCTTTTGATACATAAGTTAATTGTTTTTGATTTTAGGTGACAGGCTTTTGCAGCAAATCCATAATGCTGTGCCATATGCATGAACTGTTTTGAGAATGTTAAGAATGTTTCATAAAATGCGCCAAAGCAATCGAGAAATTTGTATTATGTCATACCTCAAAAGATTTCACATTTTAACAAGGTAATTTCAAATCTTGTTATAACGCAAAATCTTTCTTCTTCTATCAAGATAATTTCATATCTTGTTATAACAAAAGAAAAATTCTCGTTATACCAAGAAAGGTTTCTGGTTATAATGAGAACCTGCACAATTTTTATTTTTGTCCTTGAGGCAGAAGTATGCTACCATAGTTTATATTTATAGTGGCAAAAAAGAGTATCATGCTAGTGATTCTGGCTAAAACATGCAGTATTACGAGGTGTTAAGTCTTAACCTGAGGCCTTTGTCATATACTTGAATAAGAGAATGCTTTCAATCTAACTAAGTGGTACAGTATACTTATGTTACATGCTTTCTAAATATGATTTTGCAGAATATTGAATAAATGGATTAACATTGTGTATAAGTCTTCACTAATGATGTCTGAACTCAGTATGTTCATCTGGAGTGAGAGACAATGCATGACTGTCCTCGGTTCATTCTGCTGCTTGAAGAGGATAGTGAACCTTTGTCAGAGTCAATTAGGCATAATTGCACATTAATAGCATTTCTATGGGAATAGGGGATTTTTAATTTATTAAAATAAATTAGATGTAGCTGACCTTGAAGTTCAGCAGTTCCTTCTTATATAATTGAATGTGAATCATTCATATGTTTATGAATCATTGGAAAAGAATTATTCTGTTATTTTATGTCACAGTAATGTATTATTATTATTATTATTATTATTGATGAAGATTTATAATTTATATGGTATATTTAATCATGTTATTAAAACTAAA
>JAODKM010000040.1:6814820-6830658 GCA_026780845.1 Petrocephalus sullivani | reverse complement strand
TCACTAGCTGTGTCACTAGCTGTGTCTAACACATACCTGCCTCACTTCTATGGCCTGTACCCATCTCCCTCATGGGAGACCAAAAAAACCTCATCAAGTAGACAAATCGTTGTCACTGATGGCACTGAGATCATCCACTGACTATGGTACTGAAAATAACAGGTGACTGCACATGCCCAATATTATTATAAATAATTATTAGCATGTGTCTTCTTAATTGTGATTTACATGTATTATGTATATCGCTGTGGCGATACAGCAACATATAGCACATTCACAGTTTAACATCTGGGCCTCTTGTTCCTTTCTACATTAAGCACACTGGGGTACAAAGTTAGTTTGGTACCTTCCAGGGTACACTTACTTATCAGTGAGGCTGTACCCTTCAGGGTCGGCCAATTGTACCCCAGCTGTATGTAAATGTACCTTTTACGGTACAAAAAGGACTCTACTGAACATTTTTGTACCAGAGGGGGTTGTTTGTACCTTGGGGAACTAAACTATACCAGGGCTGTGCCCTGTTTCGGTTTGCAAGCTTGGTGGCTTATATACATGAACATTTGGCAGCTTCAGTTATAATGTGTAAATTTAGTAAAGTAGTATTTTAAAATAAAGAGCAAATAACTGAAGCACTGTCACAAAAATAAAAACATAAAAGTAATGCAAAATGTAAAATCCAAGTGGAGTAAGTAGGGTGAGTAAATATTGCCCAGATTACTATAGTAAGATTACAGTTCAATCTGAACTGCTTTTTTAATGATGAAATCTATATTTAACTGGAAGAGTTCATGCTACACAAAAAGAAGCGAATAATTTCCATAAAATGAAAATATTTCAGAATATTTTGTAGGTGTTTTTTGTGAGTTAAAATGCAACAATCTATAAAGACAAAAAAATATATATGGCAAATGCTAAATAAAATGCATAATCCGCAATAACATGAACAAGCCAGGACCTCATTAAAAGAACAAACAGGATTTCAGTGATGTCTTTTTTCTTAATACTTTTATTTTGTTCACATATAAATGTGTTTTTTTTTTCCTGGAGATCATGTATACTTACATTATATACAGAGAAAAACAGATTTTATCTGACACAATAAAATCCTTTTAATCAAACTTTCATATATTACAATTTCATTTAAAGACATCAATAATAATAATAATAATAATAATAATAATGAAAGATGCAACTTCATCCCATCTATACATGGACTGAAATACATTCTAGACAGGAGTCAAAATGAGTATATACTTAAAAATCTAGTGGCAGTATTATTGTTACTTCTGTTACTTTGTGGTATATGGGGGGAAATAATTAATTTTATTAAAATATACTTTAAAAATATACTTTATATCAATAGCTTAGTTGATATTGATATAAAAACTCATCCTTGAATTTAGACTAGCTTTATGGCACTTGTACTTGCACTGTTCAGCACATTTTTCAGTTCACACTTTCCATCCATCCATCCATAAATGTATCTTCTAACTGTTCATGCTGGGGTGCGTTTAGCCCATATATCCCTATGGCTGAACCCATTCAATTGCATGGTTCTAAGCTTGGTTTTTTGGGGGGGAGGTGGAGGGGTGATGTCTTTGAGCCCCTCCTAGGCAGCACAGGGCTGGGGCACACCCCAAAATTCTTAATTGTTTTTTAACATTGTGAACATTGATAATATATTAGGGCACATGTCCTGCTATGAAACAGGACTAAGATAAAACTATTTTGTCAAATAAAGAAATGGCATTTAAATAAACAACAAGGTATTTCATTATAATGCAAATTAAAAAGTAAATACATTAGTAATGTCAAAGAATATTACGATTCTGTTATGCAGCTACAGAAACTTTTATTATTTTATTATCATTATTATTATTATCATCATTTCTTCCCTCAAAGTAACATATTTTATAGTCAAATATGAATTGTTTTAGCAATTCAGGTAAACTACCTGCTTCAAGGGTACAAAAGCTGACCATTTCTAGGATTTGTACTAGCAACAAATCCTGTCCCATTATTAGCTACCTGTTGATTTTATTTTATTACTGATATTAAATAAGAAAAAATATCTTATCCATTACAAAAGTGTGAAAATTATATATTTAATATATTTAAAATTTGGAAATGTGAGTTTAAAAAAAAAAAAACGGTAAACTGCAATAAACCCATAACACTATCACATGGGAAATCATGTATATATTTTAGCGGAATCAAATCATTTCACATTAATTAAATTTGAATGTTTTCATGAGTAACAACCAATACCAGCTGCAGTGGGACAGCAACATAACCACATTTCTATTAATATAAATAAACACAATAATGATTATTACCATCATGAGTATCTAATATTTTTAAATAATTAAAAAAAATCCAACAGTGATGAAACAACTGGAGTAAATACACTAACAGTTTACATGTGTACAGGTTCTGCAAACTTTTACATAAACATGAATGGGAAACCTTCTTAAAATGCCTTGTTAAGCAGATTTAGATTGAACACATAAATCTTATAAAACAAGACATCCATGCAAATCTGTATAAATGAGGTCCTTACAAAACTATTAACATGAACCTTCAGAATTACAAAATAAGTACCCGCCCCCCTCCCCAATCCACTACTTCTGTACAATGTGTATCTCTGTTTTCTTTTCTCTTAAACGCTAGTGCAGTTTGGGATTTCCCTTGTGCTTTCACTGGCATTCCCAATTCCTCCTGTCAAAAAGAGACAAACAAGAAAACAGAATCAAGTATATTTGACCATTATCGTTTTGAAACTGGTGCGACGCACGAAGTGTTCAACTGCTTATCATTATTATCTTTGGTAGAAAGAAAGAAATTTCCATTGCCAATATCTCCAAAACTATGCTCTCATAACCACAACAATCTAGATCAATGGTGTCAAACTGCAGTCCTGGTGGTTTGGAAGCCTGGGTAGCTTAGTTCTTTCCCTGTTCTACCTCAAATAGAGGGAGATCAGTATTTATCTTGTGTTCATTACTTCAATACTTGTTCCTTATGCTGTTCCTTAAATAGTTCAAAGAAAGTTCACAGAATTAACAAATGTAGTAACAAATAAAGTAACTAAAAAATGCATCATGATTCATTAATGACGAACAAATTCATATTTAACTTGTAATATTCATGACTTGTTCCTTTAGTAGTTCCTTCAGTCGTTCACAAACGTTTTCAGAAACAGAATCAGAAAAATTTTATTGAACCCGGAGGAAATTGCTTGTTTTCAGTATTAAAAGATATAGTAACTGCTAGATATAAAACATCCATCACAATTCATTAATGATGTCTTTAATGATATCAGTATGTAGCTTAGACTAAGTTTGTGGTTAATTAATAAAACAGTAGTGGTATAATACCATATTATTTGTGCCCTGTCAAGTAATGTGTTACCACTTATTTAACAGATTGTTGGTAGATAGACCGCAATATGTTAACAAAAACAAAAAATACTAATTGGCTATTATGTACAGTATTATGTAAAATGATGCGGCTAAGTGACAGGGCTAACGTTAATTTTCTTCACAATTATTTTGGCACATGAATCATAATAAGTAATATAATTTAAGTCAAAGTGATAAAAATGACAGGCTAAATGGGACATATCTATGGCATTATTGGGTGTGTCCGTCAAATGCACTGCCATACTGCTGAATAATCAAGAAGGAAATTTTTAATTGATGCTTATTAATAAGCGAGTAATCATGACAGCTGTAGTTACAGTTATTAAAAACAGGTAAAACTCCAGAAATGTTCTTGTCTAGCTTACAGCAAGGGCAATATGTTTTTTCTAAGATACATGCTCAAAAATTAAGCTAGTAAAGAACAAACATGAATTCCCACCCAAAAGTGTTAAGGCAAAAATATTGCTTAGTCCAATTGTACTTTTGAAAAGTATAGGCTAATCAAGCATTGACAAAGACATTTAAAGATATATATTTTAGTAATTTTATGTGAAGTGATACTTGATGAAGAGGATAATTATCGATTTCGTCCATCATATTATACTCCCGCCTTTCGCACTATAACTCAACAGACTTTTTATTGAAACTTTTATTCTAGTAATGCTGTCTTTTTCGGCAAACTACTTCACTGAGTGTTTTACTGTGCAGTTCCTTCACATCTCACATACAGTACTTACCTTTCATCCTTGCATCCAGTTCCTTCTCTTTCAGCTCCTTGGGAGTGGAGAACTCGCTAAGTGTTATTTTCGGTGTGCTGTCGCTTTGGCTGACGGAGCCAATCATCTCCTGCTCTTTCTCATGGTTAACCTCAGCATATATGTTTATCCATGGAATTTTTCTTACAAAAAAAAGAGAGGTACAAGTGATGTATAGAAAAATGAAAGAGTCACAAACACCATGACAGGTTTACGTGATTCATGACTATATTTACTTTGCCAGATGTCGATCATGCTGACTTTGTCGTTAATGCACATTATTGTCTCTGTAGCCTAGAATGATAGACTTAATCAAAGCAGTTTATATACAATTCACACTTTATGGACTGATATAGCCTGTAATTGCCAGACCAGGAGCAGGACAGAAAATGACGTAAATAGAGATTTATGCAGCTTGCAGCCTAAAACTAGAGGTTGAGCTGCATAGTACCGTCATGACAGTGAAAATTATTTTACCTTTTGAACTTGTAGATTAAAAAAACAGCTAAACCCAGGAACACAACTGATAGAAGCATCAGCATAGCTGAGCTGCTGTTTCTTTGGCTGGAGTCAACCAGGGGAGCTGAAAATATCAAATAAAAATTAGCATGAATTTTTAAATTGTAATTGCAATGCTATGCGGAGAAAAACATTAAACAGGAAAATCATCTCCTCCTGAATTCTTGCCATGCATCATGTAACTTTGTTTGCTTTTCTATGTGTTATATTTAATGTTATTCTAAGAATGCAACAAAACATTTTACCAACGATTAATCATATCTTTTTATATCATTAGTGTGTAAAAGTAATTTATTCAGTCGCATAGACATTTGCAAATTATTTGCTTAGTCTAAACCAGTAATAGAATGGCAAACGTCTCATTTTCATAAATGGAAATATTTGGTCATTTTAAAGTCATAGTTGCTCCAAATGAATAGTAGCAGTCCTAACATACACTAGTTGAAACAGAGTTTTTTTTTTTTAGGTTTTTGCAAAGTTTTGTTCTAATAAAAACACAACTGGTGTGCAACTGGTAAATGTGCCCCAGATACATGTTAATCACTAATGAATACTAATTCTGTTCATTACTGGGATACTAATATAAATGGCACTTGTGGTAGCTAGAACAAAATCAGCTAATGCAGTAATTATAAGTGATTGACGGGATTGTCTCTGGAGTTAATTAATATAGTGGCAAAATATATTTAAACCTACAAATCACCACAATACCACAATCATGCATACTTTTTACAAGTGAAAGTATAGTGCTCTGGAATTGTGGGTTAATGAGGTGAACGGGACCCGCTTCAGTGTGAAGTGCCCCTACAAGACAACATGTGACAGCAGTGACCTTTCCCAAACATTAAAGTCCTTCCTGCGGTGTGGGAAAAATAAATACAAAAAGAAAAAAAAAACACGATAAGTCAGTCAGGTCCAGAAGCACATATTTCAGAAGTTAATTCTCCTGGTTGACCCCCTGTCTATTTAAGGATCTGCCAGCTGAAGGCACCATGCAATTATACTGACTACTTACTGCATGTGTTGTGAAGCTTGCCAAATAGATGCCTGACATGTTCTTTATTAATATACTTAGATGACTTAGAAATGTGAGTTATTTATATATGTGTGTATATATATATATATATATTTTAACACACATCAAGCACAGATACAGTAAGGAATGCAGAATGTTCTTGCTTCCATATTGTGTATAACCTATACAGTATAAGAGCTTGTTCTTTTAAAACACTGTGGGTAACTGAGATGCTCCCCTGTCACACTTACATTTCTAGATACCGCAGGCATGGGTGGGAATTGCTTGTCTTTCCACTAGGTTAATAAAGACTCCCCCGGGATAGGCAATGCTAACCTCTGTCATGATAGTGATAATGTTTCGGACCCATACCTGTCATATTTATATTCGTGTTTTCCAGGCTCTGTTGTTGCAACTTCTCTCTGAAATAGTACTATGATAACACCGGGACTTGCCTCTCCCTACCGACTTCTTATGTCTGCCTTTCCTTGTATCTCTGAGTGCCTCACAACCATCTAGAACTAGACAACTGCCCACCCACTGAAAATAAACCCCTCAAAATCCAATCTTCTCTACCTACTCAAGTCACCTCCTTTGCAGGACTTTTCCATTACCTCTGAGACCAGCAGACTGACCCCAGGAATCACAAAGTGACTGTTGACACCAAACTCCTACTTTCCGACCGCACGACAGCTTTTAGATCTTATTGCTTTTTCTTAAACGACATCACACTGCCCTGATGGACTCTGGCCTTTCATATTTTTAAATTCACATCAAGCCTTAAAACCCATTTATGTCGGCTGTGTGGCATACAGCGCTGTTTGTCATCTCACGATACTGCTTACGGTTTGATTCTAACATTTCGGGTTTAAGCTGACGAATGTTATCTTCTCATTAAGCCAGATGTTGGATAATTGACCGGTGGGTTGGAAGCGGGTAACATAGTGGGCTGTGACCAAGATTCGTGGCACAGAAGTCCCAAGGCGGCCTTGCTTTTTGAGCAAGGTTATGATGCATCAGCCGAAAAATACCCTGCTCAATAAATTGATGCAACTTTTGTTATTTATTTGTCTTATTTGTCTGGTTATGTAGGTTTCTTTGGGACAATCCCTTTCCCAAGCAACTTTGGCGCAACTTCATTAGAGGTAGGTTATGCGACAGAGGTAGGGGGCGCTCATGCTTCTGCATGGGACAGGGGGAGGGGAGATGGGGGAGGACAGACTCCAGCCAATCAGCTTCAGAGTATTATACGGAAAAACAAAAACCAAAAAACGGAATCTATTAAAAAAAAAAAAAATGATGCACTGATTATTGTACTACAGTATGGCTCAAATTTGCATCAGCTAATTGTGCACAAGTAGCCAATTGTATAATTTTACAGAAACAGCTGAAGACTAAAAAAACTGGTTTTATAGTAAAACAGCATCAGGATCGATCATTGCAAAATAAACAGAAAAACTCATTGAATACTGAGAAAACATGTTTATTGATACTGATATACATGACAAGTAAAATACTTAGTGTCTTACCTAAAGTTAGCTGTGTGATGTAAACAATTACTCGAACGCCAGGCTTCAGTTCAAAGTCAACCAAATTCTGATTAAGTGCACTCACTAGGATTGCTGATATCTGTTGAGGAGAAAAAAGGGTCCTTTACATTTACATGGTTTATGCTGGCCGGTAATGAAAGGTCATCAATTGTGGCTTACGTGTTCCAGGTCCTCTTCACTTTTTTTCCTTCCTTCGGAATAGTTCTTACGCGGAAGGATGAACAGCTCAGCCGCGGTCGGCAAACCGGGAAATACGGCAACCAGGAGCTGCTCTTCCGGAATGTCAGCCATCTTCAAGAAAACGGCAAAAGAACACATCAGACTGGAAGTAATAAACGTCGCTCGGATATTTAATCTAATTGCACCTTTCTAGAAGAAGACAAGTCGATTTTACCGTTTAAGCTAATTAAACTTTTTTTTTGATCTGTCAGCTACATCCTCCTGGATCACCTACTTAAACATGTATGCTAAGCAATGCTCCTGCCTCATATTACTGAATAACCTTAACTATCACAGGCATTATGTTATATTTTCGTTATACTATATTTCAATTTTCTGGTATCTACTGTATGATGGTTACACTGCTTTTTCAATTATTTATACAGTAAAAGGAAAGTTAAGTAGAAGGCCAGACAAATGAACACAAAATCTAGTAATTTCGAGTCAGAAAAATGTACTTTAAAAAACAACATAAATAAGAAGCAGTAACTTAACTATATACAGAAATAAGATTGTCTTCTCATGAATAATATACCCTCTCAATCTGTCATTTACAGGGGTCAAAAACAGGGCAATATTAGTATTCTGAATTAGTAATTGTCACTAAAATCATGATCCAAATTTGTGGAATGACAAAAAAATAACCAATTGTCAAGACAAACTTTGTTACTTAAAATCAAACTTCTGGCACTTCACAAAACTTAATAGAGCATAAGTGTGTTACACTGTTACATTTTTATTACTGTACTTAGGAATCCAAACCAGCTTGAGGAAAGAATAATTTAATACAGGGGGAAGTTGTGAAAGCCAGTCCAGACAATATTGCAGATGTTTCCGTATTTTATAGTGGGGGGGGGGGGGGTAAACATAGCAGAAATGGGAAAATAAAATATTTGTCAGGAACAAATATACGCTATTTTAGCATGGATGGGAAAAACAGAATAGAAGAGATCATAATATGAGTGACTGGGGCTGACACACTCCCCTTGGGCCCTCCTCTGGCGATGGAGGGAATGCAGACTCGTATAGAAATCCAGGGAAAACAAGGATCAATTGGGGAAAAACAAGTTACTGAGCTTGCACAGTCACCTAAGTCACCTTCCCGGGGTGAGATAGTGCCCCGTCCCTCCCCCGAACGCCAGGCAGAGTGCTGCCTTAAAGCTCTGTATTCAAACATATCTCTGCCCACTGCACTTGAAGAGGAGCCACATTTTCACTGTATTTAACAAGGAAGCTGACCAGGGTCAAGACTTTCAAAATCAAGTGCTAATTAGCAATTAGTCAACCCCAAATAGATACCATACCTCACGCCACCCAATGGCTTATTTTGCCTCACTCAGTGACAGCTGTACGGAGCCATTGTAAAAGGCTACAGATGTTATGATGAAGGTCTACTGTGAATAATGTCTTCAAGATAATCCACTGTGCGGGTAATACGAAGTTAAGGATTAATCAGTAAGGTGAAAAGATGACTGGTGTCTCATGAACCAAATGCGAGTATAAAAACATTTATAAAAACCAAACAGAGTATAGAACAAATGTGTATTTCTGCTTAACATCTTAAAAATAGTGAAAATGCAAGTTACGCTAATGGTTTACACTAACAAGACTACTGTTGTATTGGGAGGGGGTCTGGTCGCATCTGTGTTACCAAGAAAAGCATTAGAAAAACTAAAGGCGATCTGTTCCAGCACCACGCACTGCACGAATTATCGTCACCAATCGACTCCGATTTAAGCTGTTTCCTGCAGATGTGGTCAAGGGGCGGCTGGCCGAAGGCGAATGGGTGCTGGCATCTGCATAACTGAGTGCATATTCTTTTCCAGTGTTCCTCCACTGAAAAACCCACATACCGAATTCTCAGACTGACACTGTCCGCCCGCACATGGATCATCCCACTGTGGTCTACCACCTGTGCTTCTTTGGACAATAACGCTAGCAGTCACAGCAGCTCTCCACTTATCCACAATGCGACAGGTTTCCCTCCTGCCAGATTTGGAGTGGTGCAGGAGGAGAGGTCAACCTAGCAGTTCCAAGAGGATAATATAATCCTCCGTAAAGATGCATAAAGTCTCCTGTTACTGTTGTTCACATGCAATGAGAGGCTCTAGCATCCCCCTTCTGGGCACAGAGATGCTTGACTATGTAGTCTAGTACTGAACTGTTTATGGCATCAGGAATGGATAATGTCCCAGGTCCTGGTACAAATTCTGGGAAAGACTACTTAGCTCAAGGACGACATGACACAGGAAACTGGGAAAGTGAACTGCAAGTGGATGTTTTCTTTTTCCAAGACAGCATCAGAATTAAGAAAGCCAGCTACAAACTCTCAGGGTAATATATATAACATAAAGGACTAAAAAGCACAAGATAATCCTTCCTCTGCTAAAAGCCACTGACAATGCAAAACAAGAAATAATATATAAGCTAAAACAGAACTGCAGATCTGCATCATTTGGGTGCATGTGTTTTAAAAACCATGCCAGACTACTCTGACATTTCGATATATATATTTCACTTTTAAACATTTTCTTGCGTATACTGTTAACATTGTGTACTGCATATATTGCTGTGCATAATATATATGCAGGAATGTTTATTTATATGGTACCTATTCTCAACAGGAAATATTTAATTACATGGAACACATTTTAATGCATGTTCCTTCATTTAAACATCAATGCTTTAAGTATTTAAAAATGGATTGCATGAGTGTGTACTGAAAATTTATGGATGGACAATAAAGCAAAAAAATAGTTTTTGTTAATGTAAAATAATTGCATTGTGAATTACGATATTGCGCTATTTATGACTATAACAGTAATGCACCTTTATTTCTACTAAACAACACACTGTAACAATTTGATCCCTGGCTTTTTTGCCTTTCATTTACTTGTACAGTACCATTACATAAGAAAAGAACAGAAAGTGCCTAGTAGTTATGGACATGTACATGATGGTTACTGTTTCATTTGCCAGGAAAGGTCTTTCTGTAGACTGCTGGGTAAATATTTACTTATAACTTCTGTGAAATATCATTCTGCACAAATCTGCACTTTCTTTTGGAAAGTCTGCTCCGGGAGTGAATGTGAAGTGTTTGTCAGGACAAATCTACAATTCATGTGATGCTTTCCACCTAAATTATTTTCTTTTTTTTTTTTTGTAAAGAATACGTTATTAATATAAAATGAGTCTTTTCGACATTTATTTATAATAAAAAATCTACAAATATCTGCAAATGTTGTGTGTTGGTCTATTTATAACAAAAGCATTAAACTTTTATATCATTAAAAAGACGGCTAAATGAACCAAAAGAAATTGCTTAGTCACTTTTCTTTCAGATGTCATTTACATTTTTTTTTACAGCAAAACTTGAAATATAGCTTTACAATGGGGTCTTCATTTATTTCAACAGTCAGATTCACATGGAAAATCTGTTTTTCAAATGCTCTGTTTGCGTGCAACACTTTCCATATAACTGACTACATAAAACGGGGTATAAAAAGTAGCTTTGACAGTGCGCTGTAATCCCACCTACTGCACAGCAGATGATGGGTCTTACATCATTTGTTATGGAATTTAATAAACCTGAAAGAAAAAACCTAGAAATGAACTCTATTTGAAAAACAAAAATTTGGAGTCATCAGAGCTTAGAGACCCAGCAACTACTAACATCTCCTAAGCTGAATGCTTTAATAACTGTCATTAACTGCCCAGTTTTATATGGCATTTAATGTGATTATACTGCTGCATATCATTCTTTTTTAGGGAATGACTACTATTTCAGGAGGACCGACATTATAGGCATCCCTTAAGCAGTAAGTCTTAATTACCTTGCTTCTATCTGGCAGCAATTCTTTGATCTTAAGAAATAAATCAGTATTATTTTGGAAGTTCCTTTATGGAGACACGATGTTTCAAATTAGGCCTAATACACTGAATTTTTCATAACATTAAAGTCAGGGAGTATATATATTTTTTCTTTTTATATGATATGATACCCTTTATTTCTTTTCGGAGTTGGAATATTGTTTTAGGCTGCAAGATTAGTTTAAGTTTAGTATTAGTTTAAGATAATTTTTGTGGATCCTCTGTTCAAAAGCATGTTAATTTATATTTATTTATAATAACATACAATTCTGATTTTTATATGGTGTTATGCAGATCACTAATGTCAAGAATTGGGCATGAGACTAAATGATGGCTACCCTGCGCCTCTGAGGGTAGCTGTTCTACACAGCTAGTGGTGGAATGAGGTGAGAGTGGAGAAAATGGATAGTCCCTGCAGGATTCCACAGTATGAATGTCACAGAATGTCACAGTAAGAAATAGGCCGACCGACCAATTATCCTTCAATTGGTCTGGTGACAACACAAAAGTAGAGGAATTCCAGGGAGGAAAGAGCTCGCTTACACGTAGCCCAGAAAGAGCCGCTGCTACTTTTGTTTAGCATTCTGCTTGGTGGTTGATACGTCTTTGTCCTGTTTGTTCGTCTTTCTGCTAAGGATAATACTTAAACTGTATTTGTTTGCTTTCCTTTATACTGTTAAATATTGTTTTCACACCTGCATCTGTTTGCCCCCTCATGTTATGGGTCCTTTGGAATCGCAGACCCCATGCTATCGCACAAGCTGAATAAATAGGCTGCTCTGCACAAAGAAAACATTGGGAGTTTGGCCACTTGGTTGTTTGATGGCGTTACACTGTAAGCTCAGCTTAAGCTCCACAACACAGCAATAACAATCAACTTACAAACATACATGCGTCAAATTTGATAATTTGGTCAAGTGAGCTACCTGCCAGGCAACAATTCTAAGAAATGTATATTACTACGACGACCTCATATCAACAAGCACTACATGTAAGCCCTCATGCAAGGTACATACAGTATCTTAAATTAGCCAATTTGTTCTGTTCTAATCTCTAACAAAAACAAAAACATAAACAAATAAATAAATACAAAAATAAATGAAGAGAGCACCGTCTTAATAAGGATTTACTATTTGCATCTGAGAAGTGGCAGCCAAATGTATTAGGAAAGTAACTAACCAACAGCTACCAGCTATTTCATTGGTTGGTGAATTCTAAAATTAACGAATTGGTAATACTAAGCTTTTATATGGATCACGCATATCCTCAGTGCTCTGTATCTTTTTAATCCACACTTACCTGTAGAAGGGCCCCCTTAATCACTCGTCCTACGTCCTGCCTCCACTCAGGGATGTTAGGGTTGTACTCATCCAGATTAGGAGTGAAAGATAAAAGGAGTGATTTGAAGAACTCTGCGAAAACATAGGAAATGACCATCTTTTAGTAATTTTTCCATTAGAATTCTTCAAGGACCCAGCTCCCTGATCATTTTCTACAAGTGAAACAGCCTCTTAGTTAATAAGACAGGAGATGAATGCCTCGTTTTTAAAATAACAAGATGACAGCGCAGTTCTGTCTGGAATATTTTACGAACCAGTGTAAGGTTCTGAAAAACAAATGCAAATTTCAATTAAACTTAACATTAGCTTGACAGTTCTAAAAGCATTAGAGAGAGAACAGTCATATTTCCATCATGACAGGGCAAAAATGTGAATCGCAAGCTGTGAGTCAATGAATATCCTTATTTATTCTTTTCAAAGGTTGTAACTCTGGATGAAAACAATTCAAAGGGAAACAATATTAAAAATCAAAAAAATTAAGAACAATAGCTATTTACCTTGGACTGCTATTGTCCTTGTATCCTGTAATATTGTATTCCCCGAAGACACTTGGACTGTAATAGTATTCATTCCCTCTGCTGCAAAGGTATAGGAAATGCTTCCTTCCAAGGTTACTATTGGCTACAATCAACAAAAGAAATCAGTAAAGTCCAAGGACTTTTTTCTATGCAAAGCATGGAAAAATATAGGCACTTTCACATTTTGTTTATGTTTACAAGAACACAAGTTTGACTCGTCACCAAGACATTACCTCAGTACTGTTCCAGAACCACCAGAAATAGGTTACGGTTCTAGGATAGCTTGGCCAGACGACGGCAGTGAGGTTGACCTCCTTATTCCTGATTGCAACAAATGGAGCTAAGAGATGGACATGCTCGACTGGGCCTGAAAGACATGGCGTACATCATTATAAATATGTATAATGAACTTAACTATTTATATGTGATGGTAAATCAAGATACTGAAATATGGTACGGATTGTATGTAATTATTATTGCTTGTGGTTATAGATAAAATGTACTATGTGTACCATTCTTGCACTTAAGAATTATTAACAAAACCCAAAACCCTCTTAGTGACAATAAATGAGATTTCAGAACTTTGGATAGTACCGTGTGATAAGATTAATATCGGCAATGCCATTGTAACAAGATGATCTGTTTTACGTACAACTAATATGTAAGTAAAGCGTAGTGCTGTCAAATCCAAGGTTGTTTTCTGCAAGTGCAGTAACTCGAAATATCCCGGCACTTTTGTACAGATGTTTTATTCCATCTTTGGTCCACGTGAGGTTTGAGTAGGACACTGCTATGCCATCTCCAAAATCCAGCTGAATGTTTGTTCTCATAGAATCACCCTGTGGACAGATAGAAGTTATTCACACACGTTTTTCCACTTAATACTGCTGTAAGAAACATAATGAATGTTTGTACTATTACTTTATCACAAGGATAGCCTTCCTTTTACGCTACACCTCGAATATTTCTTGTTATTACAGTCATACCAGTGTAACCTTCTGAAATTCTGACTTCTAAGAGGTGATCATTCTTCTGCTGAAGCCAGCTGGAGAGAATATCTAGGGTTACGACTCAGCTGCACTGTGACAATTTCTCCTAGACACATATACATAATATCAAAGTTAAGAAACCGGTAGTGCATTAGTGCATTAGGCTCCTAATTAAAAAGTTTCATGTGACTGCGATTAATAACATTTACGATTGGTGTCAGCTTGCAAATTAAACTGGAGTACAAAACAACATGTTCAGACAATTAAGTGTATCTTTTGTTTGATGTCACACAAAGTGGAAAAAAAACATGGCAAATGATAACAGAGGATTCAGATACAGAATCCTTGCATAGAAATGACTGGCGCCAAACGAATAGACACAATAGGCTGCATATTTTTCACCTTATGATCCTCTCCTGCAAATGAATCCATGGACCCATGCAATCGCAGGCTCCTGTGGGGCTAAGTCTGGCAGCTGGACGCCTTAGAATGAATGGCAGCAGCCTATACTGATGGGAGAGTCCAAATTTGGCTTTAACTGACCTAACCTGAAAATCCGCCGATGTCCCTCCAGAGTGGTGTAAGACAGTACGCTTGTGATATTCATTTGTAAAGCAGCTTTAGTCACGAGAAGTGGTAATGCATTATTGCATTACTATGATGCATTATAATACATTATAATGCATTATTATGAATGCAAACATTATTTTCTGGAGCCATTGGCTTTGCTTTTGAGTGTTGCGGAACGTGAGATGGTGTACAGATTCACTGGGTGGCTATGAGATCTTATGCCTCCTTGTGTAGAAAATGTGATAGAAATGACTATAGAAAAAGCAGCAGACATACAGTAAGAAAAAAAAAGTCGAGAACATAAACTGGTATTATTCTGTGGCTAACGTGCAGTGTTTGTTAATCTTGTTTTGCAGTTGTATATTGGTGCTACTATATATTACATATGTTATGCAATATGGTTTACTATCTTGCACAACCCTGTACTCAATCACCAACCGGAATATGTTTGTGTTTTTATAATATTTTGAACATTTTATTTAAGCATTTAAACCATCACTGCTGTTTAGACTGCTTGCTGAATGTCAAGGCCAGACACTGAACGTTTGTTGATTGCCGTCAGTATTGTTTTAAAGGTAAGATTTCTGTCATATGGCTTTTACCTTGCGCAAGAAGCTCACCCTATTCGGAAAGAGTACATATCCTGAAAATATTCAAGTTCAAATTATTTTTTAGGGCTGTCAAAATTGACGCGTTAACGCAGATTAATCCAGCATCGTGATTAATCTGATTAAAAATATTAACACATTTAACCGATCTGCAGCGCAGAATGACTCAAAATCCCTGAAATTCAGCGTTGCGGTAAGTTCAGGTAAGAAATAGTTGGCAACGCTGCATTTCAGGGATTTCGAGTCATTCTGCGCTGTAGATGGGTTAAATGTTTAATGTTTAAATGTAAATATTTTTAATCAGATTAATCACGATGCTGGATTAATCCGCGTCAATGCGTCAATTTTGACAGCCCTATTATTTTTATGTTAATCAGGAAGCACTAAATGGGCCTGCTATGACTACGCCGATTTGACTTCACTTTTGTTTCCTTCTTAATTTTTCCATAAATCTGCTAATCAG